>UFQX01000083.1:350224-361109 GCA_900497675.1 Arapaima gigas
CCCGCGTGTTTGGGGGACCCCCCCCCCCCCCCCGTGATTGTGAATAACCCCTGATGACACAAAAAGGTGTGTCAGGTTTGGGTGTGACGGGAGTGATGAAGTGGAGGGTGGGATTGGGTGGAATGCTCAACCCCCCCCAACCCAATACGGGTTCGTATTAAATCGCTGTTCACCTGAGGTGTCGGTGCAGCGTGTGTACGAGCCGCTGTCCGCGTCACTTCTTCAGATGGCCGACATCTCAGGCAGGCTGGGCTCCCCGTTCATCTGCTGTTGTTTCAAAACTCTGATGATCTCGCCGAATTTGTGTCTCTTATGGACGGTTTCGGCTGGCAGATCTCTCCCTACAGGCCGACCCGGGGATGCCGTTTGGTTCGTAGGGTCACTGCGAGAGGGTCGCTTTCAGGCAGACTCGCGGATTTTGGATTTCGTGGATTTTACATCCCGGTTCTGCGTGGCGCAGCTCTGCTTTCTGCTCCAGAGTTGCTAGAGAATTAGCGTTTGATTCCATCAAATCCTACGGTGCCGAGATCCTAGACACAGCCCCGCCGAAGCGAGTCACGATCGGTAAAGCTGGGGTTTTATATTCACGGCCGCAGTAAAGGAGGAAAGTTTCTTTAGTTGAGCATCCAGCTTTGCGAGTTGTTTCCCTTCTTTAGCGTGGCTTCCGTACGGTCCGATAGTTTGAACAAATTGTTCGCGGTGCTCAGGTGTTTCTCTTGAGTAGAAGATAGGTCTCTCACGCACAATACCATGTCTGCCCCGGAGGGCGAGTTGGTGTGACTAGTGGTGGAACAGCAGGGCCAGAGATCTGGTTTCTTCTTTATTTTTGTCAAATACGTATCCAGTGCATCCATAGTAACGTTCTCTGGTTGTGCGGTTTCAGTCGGAATTTCGGAATTTCTCAGCCAAAGTCGGATAATCGTCGTCGTCCTTAAAATAAGGCCTTTCGAATTCTGTCAACTGTAAGGTCATTCGAGGGGAGCAGAAATATAAAAGGCGTGGCTCTCCGCAGAGGACCCAAAATGTACGTGGCCAACTCCTCCAGTTGTATAGATTCAGTTACAGTTAAGCTCCAAACACCTGGATATTACGCTTTACTCAGTTGTCTGCAAATGCAGTTTAACTTTCCTGCTTAACTGAACGCAGATGAGTAACGGAGTTGCAGGGAAATTACCCTGCTGCGCTTTCGCCTTCCGAATCCCCGCGTTTCCACGCGGTTCAGGGGTCCTGCAGGCTTTGTTCTTAACCGCGGGTGTTTCGCAATGTACCGACACGCGCTTTGTTTCTCACGAGTCCCCACCTTCGCACACAGCTGGGCCCGCGCGGGTTCGTATCCCCAACACGCCGACACTCCCACGGTGGCGTGTTTCGTCCAAGTGTGAGAGGCATAAAAGGAACGCTGGGGGTGTGCTAAGCAACACAGGTGGACAACGGTTCGCAGACACGCAGGGCGCTGAACTTCACGAACAAAGGCGCAGACGCCAGAAACGGAACAGCCGCGTGTGTGACGCGGGCGCCTTGCGGCAGAGGGAACCGATCTAAGAAACCCCCCCCTCGGTGTAAGAGCCTTGAGGCTTCACAGAAGTCAACAGATGGATTCCTTAATGGCCAGCAAATCCATCTACGTTTACAGTAATGCTGCCTTGCAAGGCCTGGAAGCTCTCCCAGCGCTGGTGGAGCGAGAAGCCACACGAGACAAACAACATCAGCAAGCAGAACCGATCCAGCCTAGAAAGGACTCCGATGCTGCTTTTTGTCCACAAGGACAGAGGTTCGCGAGAGCATCCGTTTCTCAGCCCTCGGTTACAACCGGACGTGTCGCCGTGACAGCGGGGTTTGTCTGCTGGAGATACGGTCGGTGCCTGGCAGGTTAATGCAGTATGCGGCCAGCGTCGCCGTCTTCAGACCACTTTTCCCACACTGCGCCACCTGTCGGTAACATTTGCCTCTGCGCAGGCGGTGCGGCTCCTGCAGACCCCCCGTTTACACGGGGCGTTTTTACTGAAGCGCAGGAGGAAGGCA
This sequence comes from Arapaima gigas, assembly GCA_900497675.1. NCBI lineage: Eukaryota > Metazoa > Chordata > Actinopteri > Osteoglossiformes > Osteoglossidae > Arapaima > Arapaima gigas. The sequence continues at coordinate 352,247 of UFQX01000083.1, forward strand.
AACGCAGGAGCGTTCGGCAGCAACCCGGGCGCCGCCGCTGCGGCCGACAGTCCAGGAGTCGCGCTCCCGTGTGCCGCAAATATTTTATCTTTTTAACTGAATTTTGGCCTCGGCTTATTTCCATGCGTAGCGGGACTTTTCACCAGGTTTACACTGAAGTAGCCGTCGAGGGCCACGTCCCGGTTGTTTAGTGGCGCCGGTCACCCGTACAGCTTCAGTCCCGGGCGAATGACCGCATGTGTTGTATGAACTGTCGCTAACTCACTTTGCATCGTAGTGCAGGTGAGGGTTGTGCCCAGAAAAGGTCTCCCTGCTTCGAGGACCTTTGCGACAGATAGATTAGAAAGTTGCTGACTACGCGGAAAAGCGGTCAGTCCGCGCGCACAGGGAGGAGCTGCAGACGCCGGTCCCGACACGGCGATCTTACTAATGGTCTCCCTGTCGAGAGAGATGCTTCGTGACACTGAACCATCTGCCAGGGCGGCGGTCTTATGATGAGACGGGGCCTTTTGGTCTCTTATGTGCCGAAAAGAGGGAGTAATCGTCCTCCATTTTGGATTTGGTCTGTGTGTTAGAAATTGTGTAAAAAAAAAAAAAAGTACAGTTTAGTGTGACTGGAGGCAAAGTACCGATGCTATGGCAGGGAACCCACTTTTAGGCAGATCTTGGCGGCAGAGGGACGGCAGGGTCGGGGGCCGTCGGAGGGAGGGAAAGTTCTTGACGGGATTTGCGCCCTATGGGCCGCCGGCTGGTTTACCAGGAAGCCACACGTGTCCGCATTGCTCAACAACCGGCGTGTGTGTAAAGCCCCCCCCCGCTCAGCGGCGTGAGATGTATTGTATGTCACAATAATCCTTTCCATCTTTCCCTCCCTCGAGTCGTTGCTCTTCCTCAGGCTGTTTTTTTCTGGGAGTCAGCGGGGAATCGGGCCTGACAGCTTCCTCGCTGCTCGGCGGGGGGGCAGAGGGGTGTGACGCCCGTTGTGACAGTTGCTCCAACCTTCACACGTCGCCTGTGGTTCTGAGAGCCGCCGATGCCAAACTAACACCTCGGCGTTTGCCAAGCCCCCCTCTCCGGGAGATGGGAAAACGTTGGCTGCACCACGCCAGGGTTCCAGGGTGGGCCCCGTGTGGGGGGTAGGAGCTCCGATTATGTTCAGCAGTTAGCTGTATTTAGGCTCAACGCAGCGGCTCCTTGGCGTTACCGAGGCCCGACTGCTCGCGTTTGGAGATCCTTCAACACCCGGACAAGCAATCTGTCGAAGAGCGGAAAGAAAACTTAGTGCGATGTGCGTGTGAAAGAGGGCACGTCAAAGTCAAACGCGCCTTTTCGTCTGCGGCGTGGCCATAATCGAATAAGGATGTCAGATAGTTGTCTTCTGGGGTCTACGCTGTGTTCGTAAAGAACAGCTGCGTGTCTTGACTTTGGGCTTTTGGTCAGGAACAGACGACCAGCTCGATTGACCGCCTGGGCCGCTTTCCTGCGATAGAAAAGGATCCGTAACCGTAATCCTTTTCCCCGTGAAAAGTGGACGGTGGATTCTGAACAATGAGCATCGCTCCTTCGATTGTTCTCCTTTTCAGAGACAACATTTCTGGATAATGTTTCATTTCCTACCCCTTGCGTCCTGAGACATCCCTCATGCGCCGGCTGACAGAACCGCCCGAGCGGAGCGGCTTGGCAACCTGCTGCGGTGACGGTGACGCCGATTTTGGCCGACGTCCTCAGAAATTGACAGCGTCTATTCCGCGCCTCGCGGTACGTTTTAAAAGTCGTCCGTTGTCTTGCGGACGGCGCTCTGGCAAACAGCCGCACTTAAACGTCTGTCAGCGTCCTGGAGCTACAGTTGTTTTTGTCGATGAGAAGCAATTCCGTAGTGAAGAAACAAAACATGTTGCCCATTGAGAGAATCGAGTGACGCTACATAAGTCGGTTAACACGTCTGAATCCCGCGAAGCCGATGCCAGGTCGGCCCACGCCGGCGGGTCTCGTGCCGAAGCAGCTCCTTGGTAGCCGTATTTTTTATTTTATTTTATTTTTTTTCCACTCGGGGAGACGGAGATGAAATTAATCCAGCAGAGTCTGTCATTGGCACCGGGAGCCGGGAGATGTCCTGCGAGAACACGAGAGTTGCGTCAACTCGAGGACCTGCCTGGCCTTGACGGTGACAGTGATTTATGACCAGGGATCCGTCACGTTCTCCGCTTCCTGCGAGTGAAACCGAGACGGACGTCCCTCGGTACTCGTTCTGGTGTTACATGTGGCGCGAGTGCGTGAGCGCGTGCGCCCGGTGCGTTCCCGTGCAAAGCTCACCGTCCCGCGCGCTCACTGCCGAATGCGCTTCCGCAGCGCGAGGGCCCACCTTTGTGCACCGAAAGATATTTTTTTTGGAACGCGCGGCTGGTTCCAGACATTCCAACGCCGGAGGGAAATCCGATCTCCGTCGGGGGGCCTGACATTAATTTTCTCCTCCAACTACAGCGATGCACACGTGCTCACGGCAGACAGAGAAAGAAACAGCCTTGTCTTCTAGTCGCGCCTCCTGTACCGTCCTGCTGGAACCGCGTTGTTTCACCTTATGGTTGAAGAACCCGGGTTTTAAGGAGCGGCTTTGATATTATTGTTCGGTTTTCGTACGAAAAACACGGATGTTGACTGTCTGTGGAGACAAACTAATATTTCCGTTCACAGTTACGATCATCGTCAAAAGCCGAACGTCCCCAACTAACCCTGAACGTAAACCTACCCAAAAATCCCCGCCGTTAACCTAATCGCCGAGGGGAAAAAAAATCATCGGACTAAGGTGTCCGAGATCCGCTGTGCAGGATTCGTCTTCACTGAATTGGTCACGATCCATCTCGCGAGCTGAGCGTGAAGCTTACTGCTCCGCCCGCTCACGCCGACTCGCCGGTGAGACGCGTTCACACGAAGGGAGAGGAGCGCCGGTCCTCACTAGTGGCGGAGTGTTTGGGTTTCCTCTCCGGCTGAGTTCTTAGTCACCCGCCTTTGAAGGGGCTTCTGACTGACCGCCTCTCGCGAATCGAATCGCGTCCAGCCGACCGAGCCGGCAACTCGCGGCACGGAACCAAACTACAGATGCGTTTGCACAAATAAGTTTTCCCCCCTCGCCGCATTTGCAAAAATAGTTTGTTTAGTTTAGCAAACGTGACCAAAGTCTCTTTAATGTTGTGTTTAAGGTGAAAAAATGTTCAATCTTGATTAAAGTCGCTCCAGTTTAATACAAATGAAAACCAGCAGTGGTTAAAGTGGGGAGAAGCTCCCCTTATCGGACTGTTGGCTGCATTTCAGTCCGTCTCGGCAAACTGTTCACGTCGCATTTCTACAGAGAGTTAAAAAGATGAGGAGATTCTGCTTATGTTCGCAAGATATATTTCCTTAATATAGGGGCACGGATTTCGAACGAATTGTAGGAAAGCGGCGTGAGCCGCTTCGCAGCGTAACTTAGTGCATCCGGGGGAATGAAACGTGGTCACGGTTACAGTCTTTTGCTGGGAGTGCAGTTCAGCCGGAGAGTCTGGTCACCAGGGGGCAGACAAAAAGCACCGGGGGATCATGGGAAGTGTCGATATGCAAAGAGACAGTTGCAGCTCTCCTTGAAGAGTGGTACCGCAGAAGCGGCGCTACCTACTTAAGGACCAGCCGCCGCTTCGACCTCTGGTCCAGTGTGGTCGTCTTGTACGTTCCCAGTTTCAGTGTCACCTTGGTATCTTAAAGCTACTTCTCAAGGATCCGTGTCCCATCCCATCTGCCACGTCTAGGACACGTCTTACGTTTGTCTGGCGATGATGCGGGTTCTTCTTTGACGTGACGTTGTTTAGGGCAAACGTGTAGGGATCACCCTGTTAAAATGAGTGGTCTGAATTTGTGAATAATGTCAACGTTTTGGTGTTAGTTCTAAGCCCCGTGTGGCGTGCCAGCAGAAACCATGGCTTTCTGCTTCATGTTGCAGTGCACCCTGGGCTGGTTTGGCCAGAACCTTGAGATACTGAGTAGGTTCACATCAGATATTGTACATCTGGCAAAGGTTCATAGGAAAAGAGGAGGTTCCCTAAGAGGGAACAGACTGCTGACTTTCCTTGTCACAAGGTAGCCTCCGTGTGGTGTTTGGAGCAGAGTTCCCAAGCAACTCGCCAGCTAATGTAAGCGGACATCTGGTTGGGCTCTAGCGGTTGGATGTCCGTCATCCGAACCGGGGCCGGCGAGTGGCCGGGTCATCCTGCGTGTCATTCGGTCCATTCCTTCAGGCTGTCGGAAGATTGCGAGCGGCGCACGGGAGACTGTTGGCGAATAGGAATAGCGGTCAGTGACCACAGGCGGCACACCGAACTGCCGCAGCCGTTAGGGTTTTGCGGGTGTTTTGGGCTCGACTTCTCATCGCCACCGGGCTTCGTTCACGTAGGCGATCACCTCCGCCAGGTATCCAGCACAGCCGGTCCCACCCCTATACCAGCGCGACTCACGGTTACAGTAAATGTGGTTCCGGCCCCTCGTGGCGTTTCAGAGATCTTCTGCGGTCCTCAGCTTCTAATCGGTCCTCGGGGAGCAGAACCCGGTCTGTGAGCTGCGGCAGAAACGCATTCGGCTCACGGCGGAGCCGCGTAATTTTGGTCGCGAGCAGTTTTTCGTACGGCCGTGCCGTAAATGCTAGTTCCCTCCTATATCCAAGTCCACATTACACAAATGATTTTGTCAGCAGACTATTGGGTGTAACAGAATACTTTCTAACCAATGTTTATGTCATTTCCTCCTGCGAGGAGCAATATTACAGTGCTGCGAAGGCAGGGATGCCAGAGGGCAGCCGAAGCGGACCGGGACCAAACCAATCTAATTAAAGACGCAGGAAAGAGGCCTGAGGGCCAGGATCCCTCTCGCTCTTCCCCAAACGCCGCGCCGCAAATATGATGTGGTAACGTCTCAGCGCATAATTCTTCCGGAGGGGGGGAGAACACGACCCCCTTTCCCCGGTGATTCTGACGGGCCGCGTCCGGAGCTCTGACATCAGAAGGGCCCGGCAGATGCGGGACAGGGAGAGGCCGACAGTGATTTATACTCTGCTGCGCAGACACCGAAATAAATCCACCGTCTCACAGAAGGAAGCGTAAGCTATCGTGGGCGGTGGAGTCGGTGGAAGCGGGTTCTTTTCAAACCCCGCGTTCCCTTCTCCAAAACTTCATGCAGTATCGCTGACGCTGGCGACAAGAAAACATCTGCGTTTCCGGCTTCGGATATAGTTGAAAGCTCATTGTTATTATTTTGTATTTTTTGCGAAACATCGTATAAGGTATGACACACCGCTGGGGGGGGGGCGGCTGGGTCCGCTGCCAGTTTATCAGAGCCGAAGCTGGGAAGATATCGGTTACAGCTGCCGGAATGTAGCTGCACGGTAGTCTCAGACGCTCGGCTCTGAAACGCTCTCCAGTTTCCTTTGACCTTCCTTTCTTCGTCAGAAGTCGCAGTGGAAACAGGGTTACGAATACGTTTATACCAGCTGGGTTCGAGTCGCGCCAGACGGACGGCTTTGCTCCCGCGCCGATTGTCGGTTATGATCCCGAAATTAAAACGCTGTTAGGAGCGCCGCGGTGCCGGCCGCAGACGTACTTACCGGCTCGCGAAACAACCGGCGCAGTCGGAAACCGAACTGCAGAAGCGCATAATGAATTAATCCTGGGATCGCTTTGGCGGGCGAAAAAGTTTTAGCACGTGGGTAAATAGAAAAACGCGAGCGGCACCTCGCTCCCGTGTTTCCCAGGACGTGAGGCAGCGAGACGCAAAGACGCCGCATCGCAGTTGCGGTTTAATTGACGGATCGTAAACACGATCGAAACACCCGCCGTTTTTTTTTTTCCCCGCCGATCACTTAGCGAAACAGTAGCTGCCGGTCGGTACGGCTCGGGCGACGCGTCGGCCGTCGCGCTCGCGCATTTGGAGCGTCTCGCACTCGCAGGCTAGGTAGAGAAATGTCACACCCGTCGCCGAAATTCCCCATCGCGACACTCGACGGTTTCCGCGCGCGCGCCGTCCTCGTGCAGATGCACGTCTCGCACCTCATCCCCGACACTTCGGCTTCGATCGCACGCATGAAAATTCACGAGCCACGCGTGCGCGCCGCGGCGCCTCTTCGGCATTTTCGTCGGGCCTCGCCGTCAAATTCCTGTTTGGTTTGCGCAGCGACGCCGTCCCCGTCCCCCTTTTGTCCGTTTCGCCAGACCCGGCCTTGAGCTGAGCGCGAGTTCTTCTCCGGGAGCCAGTTTGTCGGAGGAATTAAGTCAGGGTGCGGACAGTCGGGCAGGAGCGGTAGATCATTCCGGTTCCGTTTTGCCCACAGCACGAGCAGCGCGATCAAAGCTGCGTCCGCTTGGCCCCCGACTCGGCGCCGGGCACGTGGTCTCGGGGCGGTTCGGCAGCGCGGGTCAGCGGTTGCGCTTTCGGGATCCTTCCGGAGCCTCTTGACCATGTTGTGGGGGAAAAAATCAGCTTAGTTGTCCAATTTTAGTAGTTTTTTTTTTAAAGTCTTTTTCTCCTCAGGGCCCTGAATATCCACCCAAGATCCAGTCCCCCGTTCACTTTTTCACTTGTGAATTTCCCTGCAGCGATTATTAAAGTTACACCCCGCGCTGTACCCTACCCACAATGCACTGCGGCGAGAAGGCCGACGCGGGAGAACAACTCCGACAGGCCTCGATTTGCCGAAAGTAAAGAAATACGACCGCACTTGACACTCTACGCCAACCACCGGAACTGACTTAAGTGGGAAAAACCTTCAGGATGAAAATGCCCCATATGGTAGAAAATAACAATTCCTGTAAACTCTTCTTTGGCGCTTTTATGTGGAGGGCTGACCACGTCTGAGCTCTCTGCAACCATCTCTTGTTTTTAAAACGTTTGTGAAAACAAAGCCTAGGTCTTGAAATAGATTTATTACCTATTTACTTCCAAGCTCTGCTGGTGATTTAGTGAGAACGCCGATAACGTGTGATCTCCACAGATTTCACCGTGCCGCAGACCCCACTTGTAAACATGCCGCAGAGTTGACATAAAACGATCAGCGCTAAACTTATAATTTCCTTTTTTTTTTAAATGTAATTTGCACATTTTCAACTAATCAGTCCCCATAAAAGGTCAATCTAACTTAAGGTAAACACGCAATGGATGTTCGACACAGGCCATTTGCAAAGAAAATGGGGCTTTGGCCTGCGTTTGATCACGGCTCCGCGGAGCAGCCTTATTTACAGCAGGCGCGGCGGCGGGATGCGGGGGGCTACGCGCCGCGTTCTCAGCTCATCTGTTGATAAGGTTTATTTATGGTGGGAGAAGGGAAACGGTGTCTTCATCACGGAACGGCCAGCCCTCCCGAGTTTGGCTCAAAACGGCGCACGTGAGTGATGTGAAAGAACAAATATTTGGAAGTACTCGTTCTTCGTAAGAAAGGGCCGCCGTTGTCTTTTCGCTGGAGAGCGCGAGCCTTTCGGGAGCCCCCCCTCCGAATTATCCCCACCGTACATCTGTTTAACGTCCCCAGTTCCCTTGCTGCGAATTACGACCGCGATAGAGTTTGAACCGTATAAAATAAATCTACGTAAAGTGGTGCTGGTGAAAGTTAATGACATCACTCGTGAGGGTTTTTGAGAAATGTTTTTATATTTTGCAGAAGGATGATCGACAGCGTTGTTCAATTTCAGTTGTAAAGTTACTCGGCAGCAACGTGATCTCAGAATTAGTTCTTAGAGTGAGACGGGGTTTTGGGACGTGCGAGACGGCACAGACAAAGATATATTTAAACCCGTCATCAAGTGTTAAAAAAAGGGAAACAACCTGAGGAAAACCAGATGCTCCACCGCGCTCAGAAGGCATTTTTACCCTAGTAAAAATTTCGACTGCGTTCGAGACGAGGGGCGAAGCGGCGCGAGGAACAGTGGGCCGCCGTGCCGGAGGGCGAAAGTCGGGCTGCGCGTGTCCGCGGCGCGGCGAGACGCCGTCGGCGTGTCCGTCTGCCGACTGGCGTAAGGAGGCCCGGAGCAGGAAGGGTGCCGTGTCGTGTCGGGGTTGCGTGGAGTGAAGAAAGGAGCACACGTGGGTTCCGTTCCACATGTGCGGCTTCCTGAGCACGGCAGCCTCCCCCCCGCCCCCCCACCACGCTCACAACATCCCTATTGTTTCCTATCGTGTCATTAATAGTGCCTCAGTCACAGCAACACGCAGGGACCCTGTGTCCAGACCCCACACCTCCTCACACCTTCCTCTCGCCTCCCGTTTCTCCTCTGTTCCACCCACCTCTAGCCCCCTCTTCTCTTCCCCCACTCCCCGAGCCTCAGACAGTCCTTCCGGGTGGTTCTGCGGCGCTGCCACGGCGGCGGGCTCTCGCTCCCGCTGCTTCCAGCAGGCTGTGCAGATGGTGGCCCCGGCAGGAAGTCCCTCCTCCCTCCCTCCTTCCCTAATGAAGCTCCTGGGACTGAGGAGGATCCTGGCACCGATGCCGTCCTTCCTTTCCAAGCCTCCTCCTCTGGATCCCAGGGAGCCCAGGCGAACTCCTGCCTCTGGGCAGCTCCCGCCCTGCCGAGGAGGAGGAGGAGGAGGAGGAGGAGGAGGAGGAAGGCGCTCGGCCGTCCTCGAGCTTCCACTTGCACGGTTTTTAACGTTTCGCGTGCTGCTGTGGGTGAACGAGCCGTGCGTCACCTCGGTTTAACCGCGGGCGCAAAGCGACTTGCTAAAGTGACTTAAAATAATTTTTGTCAATCATGCTGACAGATAGGGCATTCGGAGCGATGCAGCTCGGCGCTCCTCGCCAGAAGCGAGGAAAGCGGAGCTGTAAACGGAGGGGCTTCGCGGGGGGGGGGGGGGGGTT
>UFQX01000083.1:367947-413316 GCA_900497675.1 Arapaima gigas
CCCCCCCCCCCCCCCCCCGGGGGTCCAAAGGAGGGGGGGGGGGGGGGGGGGGTCAAAACGGACGACAAACACGCTTATTACTGCTTGTCAAAACTGTTCAATTAAACAAAACTGATATTTCTTCACGACGTTCCCCAATACGTAAGGCAGAACAATGAGTACAATTAAATAACAGAAATCAAATTGGGGGGAGAAAAACGTTTTCACAAACAACAGCCGAATAAAAACGGCCCGACGTTTGGACTTTCAAAAACGTTTTGCTTGTTTGGTGCTCGCGTTGTGTCGCGCGTGCAGTGTCACGCAGTAAAATCCAGACGCTTAAGAGAAGCGAACATCTGCACGCTCAGTTTGCAGAAGTGGTGTAAGATACCAAGTATAAAAGCAAATGGCCCTCGACCGCGTGACCGGCAACAAGAAAACCGTGAGAAGAAGGTCTAAAACAACACAGCAAAACAAGTGAAGTGCACTGCGGTGTTTTGGGACCCGGGCTTTAGGTGTTGCCGTGGGGCTCCGCTATACCCTCGCCTCGGCGCCCCGATCTGACGCAACCCGTTTTCTTAGAAGAAGTGCCACTGGGGGTCAGAGAGCGCCGGTCCAGGACACTTGGCAAGCTGCTCCCGAGCCACAGCCGTTTTTACTAGTTGAGATTTATTGTGCTCCGCTTTTTTGGAGGGCCATCGTACGCATGTGGTCAGTGAGCAGCGCGGAGTCTGTGACCCAGCCTTCCTCTCACGTTACACCCTATTTATAACATCCCCTCGGCCGGCTCCCCCCTCAGAGCAGTTTCCCTGGAACCACCTTCCCTTCCACTGGCTCCGATCTTCTCGCCCGTTATCCGAGAAGCTCCTCGGCGGGTTATCTTGGGCTCACTGTTTACCCTGCGCAGCCTGGCAACTGTCCGCATGCTTGGGATTATCTCGCGGGCTCCCTTTCATCGCGCCACAACAAGTTGCGCTGTCATTTAGCCCGCTTTTGCGGGAGAACAAAGTAGGGGAGTGTAGCGCGCGCGCAAGGTGAAGGCTGAAAAGGAGCGCTGGAACTGCGTCGCCTTTTTTCTCAAACTTTTCCACCCTCGCCTTCTTACGGGCAGCTTCGGACGCTCGGGTTGAGGGCTCGCCGCCTTGCATGCGATGGATCACACTCTCTTCGGCTGCCTGCGCAGCCCTCACGCCTCCTCGCAGGCCCTGCACCCCGCCTTTGCGCAGTCTCCGCTGGCGCTGCACGGCCGCTCGGACCACGTTTCCTACCCAGACCTGTCGGGCGCCTCGCCCCCCTGCGTGGGCTACCCGGGCGACGAGGCGCTGTTCGTCGGAGGGCCCCACCACCGGGCACATCCCGGGCCACAGCATCACCCGCAGCCGCCGCCGCCGCAGCAGCACCACCACCAGCACCAGCACCAGTCCGGCTGGCACATTCCGCAGATGCCCTCGTCGGCGCCCGTCAACCCCCGGCACAGCCTCTGCCTGCCCCCCCACAGCGCGGCCTCCCCGGACCTGGGCCCCGGCGGCCCGAGCCTGTGCGCCAGCACCCCCAGCCTGGGCAGCGGCGCTCCCACGGGGGCCTCCTGTGTACCTGGGGACTTTGGGCGCCAGACCCTGTCCCCTGCAGAGGCGGAGAAGCGCAGTAACAAGAGGAAGAGCGAGAGCTCAGGTAGGACAGGCACACGGTGCTCTCCCTCCCCCCGCCGCTCTGAGCTCTGTTTGTAAACATACCGGGTGGCGCTCTCCCGCGGTGAAGCACCCCTCGGCGGGCAGCTAGACACGCAGCAACACACACACACCTCACCGGAGCGCCACGCTGCCCACGGGCTTCGACATACTGCTCCTTTTTAACATCCTACAAAACTGTTCCTCATCGAGGAAGCGAGGCAACTTTGAGTTTATGCTTGTTTGCGTCTCGCCCCCGCTGAAGGTGCAGACCAAGGTCCGACGCGGTTTGCAGCAAGAAAAAGTCAGTCGTTGTAAAGTTAACGGCGTAACGTTGCGAGTCCCGTGAGACAAAAGTGTCGGCCGAACAATAACTGACTTTTGCAGATAAGCTATTAGCAGGAACAGTTCGATTGTGCCCCGATGCCTCCACAAGTACTGTTTTTTCCCCCTAATATGACAGAAGTGGTGATAAAGACACGGATGAGGTAACAGAGACAAAGAAGAAGCTGAAAAAGGCCCGACTGTCTTATTTGCTTGTTACTCATCATAAACGAACACTATAAATTATTGCCAGTTTTTATCTCCTTAAAACTTCTTGCTTCTGTTACATAAAAGTTTTAAACATTTAGTTCACATTTACATTTTTTAAAACGCAGATATAATGATATAAAATACTGGATTTGGCCACAGACATTATCCTCAAAATATTTTTAGCAAAAGATACAGTAAATGCGTCTGAACTAATTTGCATATGCTCATGTAAAAAAGTACAGATTTGTGCTCTGTAAGAGTTTGAGTTTTGAATGTTAAACAAAAATGGAAGGGTAATGAATTATGCAAAAGTTGACAGTTGTTTGAAGTTGCGGGCGGTTTACTGCATCGGCCCTCGATCGGAAAGCACTTGTCGGCCTCAGCTGCGGCAACATCAGAATTCATCACTTACACACCTGACAACAAGCCGCTGCCACGTGCAATTTTACTGGCAAACGGACTATATTTTTTGTCAAAATCGTGGGGGTTCCCCCCCCCCCCACATTCGAGTTGTGTGAAAACGACTGCCAAGTTTTACGTTTTTTAACACATCGCTAATTTGGGGTTTTTGTGACGCACCTGAAGCCTGTTGCTCAGGGCGCCCAAGAGACCCCGGATGGGAGATGGACTGAAGTTGTGTCGGTTGTGCGGTGCGTGTGGGAGTGTGTGAGCCTCCGCCCAGACCACGTCCGTCTGAATGGCCCCTTCCTACCCTAACCGTGTAACACGCGTGTGAAAAGCACTGGATGCCGACTGATATTTCCGACTGTAATTAATAGCGACGCCGCGCTTTACTTGAGGGCTCTACTTGACCATTTTATTACTTTCCTATTGCAATCGGAGATTTACGTCCCCAATTTATACTCTTTTTTAAGACCACCGAGAAGAACATTTTTTTAACCTTTATTTTATTTACAATTATAGGCACTACCTCTTAAGTGAATATTTTATAAACACAAACTATACTTTTAATCGGATCATTTCGGTGGCCTGTATTCATCCCTCGGAATTAGGAAATATTTCACTTTAGGTAACATTTCGGGGTTTTCAATAAATTGGTAAGAGGTCAATTTTAGACCGCGCCGACAACATTTGCACGAAAGCTGATGTTTAGAAGACTTCTGCACCATTTAATAATAGACAACAAGCAGCAGACAAGGGGAAAAAGCCAAACTAAAAGAGCTCACAATTTATATCGCCGCTTCACAGAAATCACTCGTGTTTCCCATCGTCCGTCAACTCGTACCTAATTCCGTTTGCGCGGGATGACTTGGAGAAACACTCGATAAGAGAGCACAAATGAGTATTTTCCTCACTCTTTTCAATTCCATTCTAATGCTTTTGATTCTTGTTGCATGAAGACAAGTACGAGGCGGAGGAGCTCAATGAAAGACCCCGGTATTATTTGCTTGGCCCGAACACGTCGTAACTGCCGAGTTCGGGGCAACGCTGAGAAAAATCTGCACGCCACTTGTTAAAATAGAAAGGAAATTCTTCAAAGTGATGGATTGCACTTTAGCCTGCAATAAAACAGCAATGCTATCAGCACATTTTGATTAGTTTGAATTACCATTTCAGCTCCATTTAATCCCTCCTACATCTCACGTGGATTTAAGTTAAAAAAAAAAAAAAAAAAAAACCCGCATCGAGTGCTTTGCTTATGTGGTTTTAAAAAAGAAAAGTATTTGAAGTGAGCGAACGTTTAAGGCTGGAAATAACTTAAACTCGCACTGTCCAAATTTTAATCCCGAGTTTCTGCGCGTGAAAATAATGTGTAATATAAAACACTTGAATTGCAGACTTTTGCTCTTTGGTTAGGACCGCGCTCATTGCGGTTGTGTTATTTTCTCTTTCTGCTCTCACTAATCTTTCTTGTTATCGAATGTGACTACTTGGCTGGTGTAAACAGTAACCCAAATACTGTGACAAACTAAAAATGATTCGTTTTATCATTCATGTACATCTGACAAAATAATGGGATTTTTTTTGCGAAACGTGTCTGTGAAGGACTGACTCCACCCAGCTACGCAGAAAGTGCGGACTTTCTGTAAATGTCGTGAAACCTGTTTATTATTACATTCTGCGCAGAAAGTGTTTCAGCCAAGTGAGTGAAGGATGTCATTAGCTGAACCTGGGCCACCTTCCCCGCGGTGAGAAAGGCGCTGTAGGTCACTGATGACTTTAACAGACCCTGTTTTATGCCTGTGTGAGGACAATCCATTGCGCCTGACTAGCTTCAGTAGAGGAATAACATAAAAGGTGTTAAAGTCCTACGTTCTCAGGCATTCTTCGCAATAAACCGTAGTGGGCCGCTTCTCTTGAGCCGGTGTGTGTTTTCCAAATTCTCTTCTGCGGGACTTCTGTCAAAATCGTGACGGCGCTCAACTCCCGTCGGATCCGGTTACACGAGGAAACCGGCAGGCCTAATGTCCTCCAAATTTAATCCAGATACACGCACACATCACAATTATGTCACCAATAATAAGCATCCCCCTTTTCAGCCGAATTGGACTAACCTTAATGATCGCTAATCTATAAAAGCAAGAGGACACCTTTTCGAAGTAAAAGAAGGCTTTTTAGCATTTCGGCCCTGTTCCCCCGCGTCTTCACGAAAACGCTACGATCGGGTGAAGACCATTTTAGACTTGTTAGCATATCTGATTTCTGGATATTAGACGTCATTTCAGGGGTGTCGCACCAGCTAAATCCCCGAAAGCGTTCATGCGGGAGACCTAAGTGACCCTGTGGAAGCGCAGTTTTTCCTACGTTCCCCCTTCCTGGGGAGGGATGAAAGTCACACCAGAGACCTAATTGCTGTGGTCTAGCGGCTGCATCATAAAACCCTGCACTGTTTTATCTTCCCGGTCGCTTTGGCTTCAGGCACCAGGGTATGTTATTCTTTATTCTTAAACAATGCCAGTGTTTACTAGAGAGTAAATACAATTATTGGCTCATTTTAATCACGTCGAAACTGAGCCAGATTGAACTTGGCTTCCTTCTTTAAAGTGAAGAAAGACGACAGAAGGTCAATAACCAAAGGGCATTCGCAATGGGCTGTGAATTAGAAACAGCTTCTCAAAATATACTTCAAAATTATACCTTTATGTGCAACACGCGCTACTTTGTTTTTTTATGATACTCCAGTAAAGCGCAATTCCTCTTTTCTGTCAGATCGCTGAGAGTCGTAGAAGTTTGTATTGGAACAGTTAGTTGTGCCTCGGATCAGTATTAATTGTCCACTTTCACCCTGGAGTGTTTCCAGCGCTCGGAAGAGCGACCTGATTTTGAAACGGATATAAAAAGAAAATGATAACTGAAAACAAGAAAAAAACTTTTTAAATTACAGTTCTATTTCTCTTTCTGTGATACGTCAGTAATGCCGCGTTAATAACGTGAAGCAGACCTCAGTAAAATAGGACTTTGGGATCCAGTCTTGTCTTCCTGAACAAAAAGGTTCGGTTTATTTGTGTATGTTTTTCCTCGTGGTATTTTTTCATAAATTCCCCTTCTCATTTTGCTCTCAGGATGTGTGTTTTATACGTTCGGCATCCCTGCTTTTGTCAGTTGTAAACAACACAGAAATAAAATAACCCTTTAACACCATAAAACAGAGTATTTCTGTGTCTAAGTGACCAAAATTGTCCTCGCAAAGAAGGCAAAGCTTTTCTCTCTAGTTAATAACAGCACAGAAATGGCTTTTGAACCGACATGAAATGCATCTTTTCAATATACATTTATAGTGTATTTTTTCAACAGGTGGGGACTCTTAACTTTCTATTTGGCCAAACCTACATTTCTCACTTACTGGAACCAGAGCCAATTCATTTACACATTACGGTATTCAGAAATTAAAGAGCGGGATGTCGGGGGGCGGGGGTGGGGGCGCGCAGGCTACTCTATAAAAACAGTACAGCAGACTGTGAACTGGAAGCTCAGCCTCATAAAGAGGGGACACATTATAAAATCCCGAGGTAAATAAACAAAGGAAACATATTTTTATACATCCTGGAATGCCGTTTTGTTCCACATTAAAATTATAAGAGCAGCCGATTCCATTAAGAGAAAGACAAATTAGCTCCACGCTGGAAAGTGCGGCGTAAGGCCTATTGTGTGAGCGCAGCTGCCAGATCCAGGCGCACGAACAGACACTCGCAGGCCTCGTTCGGCCACTTAAAAAGTGGATAAACAACAGGACCGCAATACAAGGTGACTGACAACCTAATTGTTTTACTTACCCGATTCCTTTCCTGCTTCGATTTTATTTGCGCCTCGGCTGTGCACCTGTTGTTTATCACCCGACTCTTCTCGGCACTTTTTCCCGCCTTCTCCTTTGCTTCGCGATGGCTGGAAAATGTTCTGTTTCTCATTTTCAGATTCCCAGGAAGGGAATTATAAGTCTGATGTAAGCAGCAAGCCCAGGAAGGAGAGGACCGCGTTCACCAAGGAGCAGATCCGAGAGCTGGAGGCCGAGTTCGCGCATCACAACTACCTGACGCGGCTGCGGCGCTACGAAATCGCCGTGAACCTGGACCTCACAGAGAGACAAGTAAGTCTGCTGCGCCACCTCCCTGCCGAAAGACATGCAAAGATGTGTTAAAAGGGTCAAATGAAATAACAAGGCCATAAAAGGTAGCTCCGACGGCGGGTGGAGGTTGCATTGTGCTGGTTAGACACGTTTGCACAGGTGAACAAAACACAGCTGAGTTACAGCAGCTTGAATAGTAACAGCACAGTAACACACGTTTTTTCCAGCAGCCTCTGTACTGCTCCACCTCAGCCGTGTGTGTTGAAGGGGTAATGTCATATTCCAGATGTTCACAGTATTCCTTCACTAAGGTAATAGGCAAGTAATGGAGACAGGCACAGGAAGCGCTGTCTAGCAATCCGCTTCCTCCCTTCTCCCCGCATTTAGAAATGAGCCCCTCTGCACGCGCCGTGTTATACGCTGTCAGGGGCCAAATGTATCTCGAGACACTGCATTTTATGCTGAAACGTACGCCTCCGGATTCAGGGCATATTTTACAATTACGTTGTTTTAGTGTTGCTGAAAGCCGTGTGGTAAACTGACACTGTTAAAACTACCAAGTGGCAGTTTAGCCACAAACTCTACTTGAAGATGCTTGCTGGTTTTAATCGGGGGGGGGTTTAAGAATTTTATTTCTGCCACCTTAAAAAGCGCGTTCGTTGTCCGTCACAAATTTTTCTAGTGGATTTTCGGGGGGAAAAAAAAACTGAACTACTTTACACTGTTTCAACATAAAGTGTATTTCCATATTCAGAAGCATTTTTTTGGGCTATATAGAAAGATTGTCACACAATAAAAATTTAAGCAAGACAATTAATTCATTTATGGAATTTATGTTAAAGTGGATGTGGCGTGCAGTTGACAAACAGGCGTACAGTTTGCTGACAAAGATAAAGCCCTGACAAAATATTCAGAGTTCAGCTGGATAAGTGTTTCAATGTGTCTGAATAGAAAAGACTGAGAAATATTAAAAGCTTAAATTTTTACTTATAATTACGACTAATAACAGATGGACGCAATAACAGCGGCTTTTGGATCGAACCTGAAACACTTTGTATGATCTCTAGAGTTGATTTAACTTCCACGTTGTTGACTGAAGACAAAAGATTTTACGGTACTGATTTCAGGTCTGCCAGCAACAGGGAAGAAATTAAATCCCGTCACACTTCCCTTTATTTTGTGACAATATTTCTCCCAAATTACAGGAACGTCTCCTAAAAACCGTCATTAACAGCAAAGTCTAGTCTGTACTGAGGAAGGATTAATTCCCCAAGTCGTAACCAGCGGGTCCCTCATCCAGACTAACGCCGAGCTTCCTGGTCACCGGCCACTGCCATAGTAACGGGTCCAAAGCACCGAGGGATGTGGCATATTTGGCTGACGTCCTGGTGACGTTCTGCTCATTGCTCATCATCTCTAATGTGTTTTAAACAAATTACACATCCGAAAATATATGACAATTAGGTTCTCAGGAGCCCTTTTGAGAACCCGAACGCCCCGTTTTTGCCCGAAATCTCCGCTAACTGAATTTCTGTTCATTTCTCTTTTTATATCCACTTTGGCGAACAAACTTCTGCTCTACTTTCTACATGTCACAGAGTGTTTTTCAAGTACAAAACTTTGTTCCTTTACATATGACACGGTCGACTTTTTGCGTTAATTGTCCTGTACAGCACCTAAAAATGGATCCTTCAGTAAAATACAAGGTGATCCAAGAACAACTGAACACTTTCACTAATTTCTCAGTAAAAAATATCACAATGAGCAGATAGTTTAACTCTCAAGTGCCAAAATCGAGACAAGTTACGGGTAACTACGTTTTTGTGCGTATTACATATCGATATGATCCTTAGTGAGTAATAATATTACAAAAGTACTCAGTTGTTTTTAAATCACCGTGTACAATAAATACCCAATAAAGTAAAGCGCAACAATGTAGAAAAATATGCGTAAACCCCCATAGAGGCTAGGAAGTGAAGGAGCTCCTCCCAGTATATTACATATGTTTATGTGTTTAAAATACGTAATACATGTCGTAGTCATTATTTACATAACACAACTAAAAAAAACACCGTCTGCACCGCTTTGGCAGGGGTTGCAGAGATGGTTTGCGAACCACAACATTTTACTCGAACCTTCACCCAAAGGAGCCCTTTCCTCACAACTTAACTGCTGCACTCTTACACCCCACTGGTACCAGAGCTCCTGGCAAATGAAATGCTTCACCTGAAAGCCTGAGCAAGCGTGACGTTTTTAACCGTCATTCATTAGCAGTTAAAGCAACAAGAGCTTTTTTTTCCATTCGGTGCAGTATTTTTTTTTTTTTTTTAACTGGTGAAACATCTCGACTTCCAATCTGTCACAGAAGAATTCAGTGCAGTCTGCTGTGCAACAAGTGTTGCCAAAACCCAACACAAACGTTTGTGCTGTAAACATTCCCCTGTCGCCCCCCACCATGACAGCGCTGGCCTAGGCGTGAAGACCCCCGAAATAAAACCCACCTGGAGAGCAGTACCCCCCTCGGAGCCCGCTCCCACGGCCGTTTTAGGCAACAGCTTAATCATCACTCCGAGAGACACAAATACTGGCCAACTTGTTGAGTAAGGGAAACCAGAAAGAGCTTGATGTCTAGGAGCAGATGGGACTGATGCATCATCACAGTATTGCTAATATAGAAATAGCCACTTAAGGCAAACATTACAATCACTGAGGCCTTGTAGTTCTCCAACCGTAACGAAAAAGACAAGATGTTCCATTTTTAAATCAAGACTGTTCTCCTTTAAGATGTTTTCACATCCCGTACTGGAACTCTTATGTGTGGATGCATCTTGATTCTGGAAGTACTGAGTAAGAACACCGAAAGCTTCATATATCAGCGAACAAACGTCAAATTCAAACATGCTATCTCTGCTGCTGGCACTTAAGATAAAAGATTAAAAAAAAAAAAAAAAAACTGCTTCCATGTCACGAAACCAACAGATGAAGCATTTTATGGCTCCTGCTTTCAAGCTCTTCTACTTGTATTCTTTGCCCTGTATTATGAACTGATAATATGGTCTCTTTACAGGTGAAAGTTTGGTTTCAGAACAGACGCATGAAGTGGAAGCGCGTGAAAGGGGGACAGCAGGGGGCGGTGGCTCGGGAAAAAGAACTGGTGAACGTGAAAAAGGGCACGCTGATGCCGTCAGAGTTCTCGGGCATCGCTGGACTGCGTCATTCAGCGGACTCCCTTGTGAACGAGGACAGTCGCGACAGTGATCAGAGCTCTGAACACGCTCACTTGTGATACACAGAAGACCGGGCCCACTGGCCCTGCCTCCACACTCAGGAAAACCATGTCTTCTGTAGGACAGCATTTCTGACAAAGCGACAACTAAAGCAAAAATAACACGGAGATACATATAGAAATGCACAAACGAAAGCGATCTGTGGGGATGTAAAAGCTGTCGTTTCAAGAGTTTTGCTTAACTTTCAGGAAACTACAATCACGACAAAATCATTTCAAGCATCGTCCGCAATTTAATGGATTGCACCCCAAATATTTCGTCCTGATCCAAAGTCCAGACGAGGACTTTGAGTATGATTTTTACAAAGAAAGAAAGTAAACTAATTTCTGATTCGGCTTAAACATTGTGAACATTCCATACTGTACGTGCCTTAATGAAAACGAGAAGGTGTCTATTAAGTTTTTGCACTGTTGATTACTTGCCTGTATTGGTTTCTACTGTATGTTCTGAAAGTTACGATGAAATCGAATTATGATCAAATCAAATGTGCCAGAGAACCTAATAATTATTTTGTTTGGCATATATTTGTATATATACAAATTCTGTAAATAGCTGTATCTTCATTCATTCTAACAACTTCCTATCTACAGTATACTACTCACAATAATAAACTTTGCTTATACGTTGCTTAGTTGACAACTGTGTTCTTAATCTTTGGGTAGCGCTACTTTTCCAAATATGCCAGACGTGAATATAATGAAAGTTATGCTAATACAGCTTCTTATTCGAATGCTTCGAGGCTCAAATAAAGCTCCACATCGCTACACGTACTAGACTTTCTTCGCAAAGCCTTTGCTTGCATTCACGTGTTTTGCCGCACAACCATAAAGATGTTAGGTGCAGAAGGGCTCAGGCTATGAATGGAGATTACATGAATTAATCATGATGTGACCAGGAGATGCCTGTACTCAAAAAAAAAATGCATTTTGTCCTGAAGGCACAGTCTTTTTGGCTCTTTTGACATCTGTCAAAACACCACTTCAGATGGATTAGACTTTATTGGAAAAAGGTTTTAAACAATGTTGAGGGAGGAGTTTTGTGTTATTACAGTGTGACTCTGCATTCTAATTCAATTCACCAATTTTGGCAGCTTTCATTTTACAACTTGTTTGAATAACTTTGAAGCTAAAGATTCAGTTCAACCTCCATATTTCATAATGGGTGCATGCGCAGGTTCACTTTGTGGTTTTCCAGTTCAACTTAAACATCCACACCAAGTTCAGCGGAGTGGATTAATTTTGAGTTGTGGTCAGAATCTGCTTTATTACTGACTACTGCGAAAGACTAAAGACTAACCACTTCATCGGCAGCGAATCTGGTCGACAAGATAAAAAAGTGTCCTACAAATTTTTTATAGGAGATTTATGAAAATTTTCCAGAACCTGTGTGTCACCTTATGACTAATATTGATTAATAAAAGTGAAAACATTCAAATATATAACTAATATAACTAAGACTGTGGTTTCACAGTGCGCTGAGCCTTACTTTCGTGTTTGAGTTTTTACGAAAAAATGTGAGATAACGCAAAAGTAAAACCTGCTTCTGCTTTATACACGTGAGCCCCAGGAACTCTGACCCATTCTACTGACTGACCCTGTGTAAATGCAAATGCAAAAATTGTGCTCAGGGCCTCACTGTGTTTGAATAATTCTGGGCAATGTTTTCAGTTTGGAGTCTTTTGATCTGCTAAGATGGCTGCACCTTGATCCATTAAATAGATGCTTTTCCTTTTGCAGGAAAGGCAATATTATTGTAACAAGGTGCCAGGCCAAAACCAACATAGCAAACTAAATGCTTTTCCACACTGCATCTCATTGCCACTGTGGCCTTCCAGAAAAAAAAGGTTTGCTGTGATCTTGGATAGGCAGTGATTGGTGATGTACACAGAACCATGACACCTGGAAACCAGGTGATCCATCACAGGTGGTAAAGGCCTCCAGAATATGAAATACTGCAACTACATATGGTTGTCTTACTGAGATTTTAACTATTCGCCCCCTCAGTGACCAGGACTGATCTGTGTCAGCAAGACCCCACCAAAGGTTTTAGTACGAGGAAACAAAACTGAAAATCTTTACACTAAAAATGTCTTTACGGTCTTTATGGTATTAAATTTCTAGGCTTTGGAGATGCTGGGAAACGTCCAAAATACAGATTTTCCATTTTACACAAAAAATAACTAAAAATGTAAATATGGATTCTCTGGGAGACATTAAGTATGTACCATTAAAGTACTTATGCCTTTTTGTTTATGTTATTGTGAATTTCCACTGCACTACAGAGAGAAAAGGCCATTTCCAGTCCCCTAAAGGCACTTAAGCACACAATACCCCGTTCAAAAATAGCTGTATTTAATATCATGTAATTGAAACTGTAATATTTAATGGTCACTACTGTACATCTAATTTTATCTGGGAGACATATATTCACTGTAGGCCTGACTGCTCCTGGTCTCCCGCTTCTCAGCCAGACTCCATGCCTGCAAGACCGTAACTTTTTTACTTTAAATATAAAAAATGTTCATATTAAAACTGTCCACCTAATATTTCTAATCGGTTTATAAAAGCTGAAGCTCTTGGCTGAAATGCTTTACTTTTGATTAAATATTAACTTGAGGCTGTTTCCAAAGCTATCAGCGTGAAATTGCGTTAAAATATTTTCAGGGAATTAAAAAATGTATAAGTAATAATAATAATAATAATAATAATAATAATAAAGCATGAGTAAAGGTCATGGAAAAGTACAGCTGTTATCTCGGTATCTTTGACCCCACGTCGAACAATAAGCGCGCGCGACGGGGATAAAGTCTCCTCGCGCCGCGTCTCGCAGTGTTTGGCGTAGCTGCGCACGATGGCGCGTCCGGAGGCTCACGCGCTGTCCGTGGACCGGGGTTTCCGGATGATGTTCTACCTGCTCGGTCCCAACGAGACGTCGTTCGCCCGCCAGGAGGACGTACCCGAGTACGTGGAGAAGGTGAGGCTGCTGAGGCTGCTGAGGCCGCGGCCGGGGACGCGCGCCGCTCCCTGTATACAGACAGAGTTTCATCTGTCACGACAACTTCTCTCGTGTGCCAAGTATGAACAAGTGAACCACCGACACAGAACACAGTTACACACTTGAAGCGGCTTCGTGAAATCATACAGCCGTGTGTTACGCTCGTTCAGGGAACAGAGCAGGGCGACATTCGCTGTCCCAGCGCAGCTACACGGACACTGGGGTCTTAGAGCTGCACGGACGAATTGTGCATTGCAAAAAAAGCACTAGTTTAACCCCACCCGTGTGTAACCTGCCGCTGACTGACGGTTTTATCAGACGCCATTGTTAAGTTCAGATAACGGAGTGGCGACACTCTCGTGGCTCGCGAGGCTGGAAGGCGGGAACGGGCCAGTGCCTCGCTGAGCTCGCGACCGGCCCGTGCGCGGGGCTTCGGTCAGCTGTGTGCGTTTATGGCGCCAGTGGCGGCCAACGAGGCCTCGTTTCTTCACAAAACATGAAACGCTGTTAAGTTTCATTAAAAGACCCGAAACGGGGAACTTAACTGAGGGCTCGAATTGATGGTTCTGAGGTAACACGTCGTTTTTTCGTCCTTCACACAAATCCAAAGACTTACAAATTGCTGGCAAAAATGATGCTCATCATCTTCGTGACGGGAAAAAAAATACAGTTTCACATAATGTTTTTCCATATCTGAAGTACTTTTCAGTTGTCATGATTTCAGATATATTGTCACTCATTTAAAAGTGGGAAATGTCCCCCTGTTCAGTTCACTTTGGTACACTTAAATTTCTACAAAACTGGGCTTCTATTACTACATTTCAACACATGTTTGTTATTTAAAGTAAACAGCTCACAGTTTAACAGGCTTCCATAAACACGTGAGAAAAGAACATTTAAATGAAGTGCAGGCTGTTTAGTGTCTTCCTTTTACTGCAGCTCATGCAGGCTTTGCAATGACTGCTCTGCTCTTAAACAACTTAATTCAATATTACATTGCAAACGTCTGTTTGTTTTATTAACAAAATCTTTTTTCTTAAATTTCTTGCGCCAAAAATTAACAATTTGCTAACATACAGATGTATTGTTTAGATTTTGGGAGTTTGTACCTTGCTGTGTTGCTAATATTTGTTGTGTAAATAATACGTGAGAGTTGAAGTGTGTGCGCATGCGTGTAAGGCAGTGTCAGTATGTATCATCTTGTGAGCATGTCCAGAACCTGTTTATAAAAGCCTTCGATTAATGGCGTTTAATATTTTAATATTTTTTCTGCATTGTTGCCACGTCTCTGCCGGGAAGGCTGTGACTGTGTGAAAAGTCAGCTGTGCTTTTGCTGACCGAAGCCATCATTTGCAGCAACCTCTTTCAACCTGTTAAAAACCCCACTACAGAGGAAAACACAAACATCTGCTGTACAAATGTTGTCATTTGCTCAGCAAGATCTGAGTCCAGAAAACGGCTTTATATAAAGCCATTTAAGAGCCTGTTGACAGTCTCCACCAGCCAAAGTATGTTACTGCTTCAGTAATGCTTGTTTTCTTTTGTCTTTTTGTTTGGAGGAAAAAAACTAGTGCAGCTACAACACAATGCTGGGAAAAGTTCAATATAACTTTAGAGGCATTATCCACAGTAAAATTTTTAAAAAGCTGTAAACAAAAATACAATTAATTTCTTTTATGTGAAAAGGGATGTGTATTTTTTGAAAAGCCAATTTATTGACAGAATAATGAAGGTACTGAAAATCAGTAGCAGTAGTATAACTTAAAGCTGAAAAACAAACCAGGAAAACCTTGTAATATTAAATGCACGAGGACATTTTTTCGTGACCAGTTTAAAAAGATTTAGTTAAAAAAAGATGAAATGGAGAAGTTTTATTTCTGTAGAGTGCGCCCCCCTCCGATTTTGTGTGTGTGTGTGTGTGTGTGTGTGTGTGTGTGTGTGTGTGTGTGTGTGTGTGTGTGCGCGCGCCTGGAATGAGACATGTTGCTAGGTGTGTCAAGGATTTAGACCACTAGTCATTCCGGCAAATTCATTTGTGTGGGTTTCTTTGCCATATCTGACTATACTGTGTCATGGAAGAAGTTCAGAAACCCTATTTTCTACCCAAATGTTATGGTGGAGCTGGTTGGCAATATTTTTTACATGTTTTTTACATGTATTTGTTTTAAAATATAATGTTCACTGTCCTGTGATGCACTAACATCCCATCCAGTAGGCAACCTTTGCAATCTCACACCCTACAGTTCAGGGATAGGATCTGGACCACCATGATTCTGCATTGGAAAAGTGGTAATTGGCAGTGAATGAATGAATATGGTTTGTGTGTCATGCTCACAGGTAGGTAAGATATAAAACTAAAGTAGTGCCGCACACTGCCAGTTTAAATTTAAAGTTTTATTTCCAGTTTTGAAGTTTGACCACAGAACTCATTTTCTTCCCCAGAAGTGGGAGTAAATCCTGTGGGAGAAATGATATGTAACTTTGCTGCGTTTCTTCCCATTTAGAACGTCAAGGGCACCTCCATACATCACAGGACCTGAAAGAACCCATTTATATTTAATCTCGCGTTTATTCCAAGTCAAACAGTTGTGGCTACCATGTATGTTATAGTGAATGTAAGTCTTTCCTTGAAAAATGGCAGCGGGAAATGTTCCCGTTCCCCCCCGATTGATGGGTTTTTAATTTCGCTGTGTTGCCTGCTTTGAATAGGCCACTCCATTCTTCCTGGTGCTGATGCTGTCAGAAGTGCTCATTGGCTGGGTCAAGACTGGAGACTTTGTTATCCGGATCAATGATGGGATCACCTCCGTTTCTGCCGGCGTGATGTCCCGGCTCTCACAGTAAGCGCTGGAGCAGTCAGTAAGAGTGTCACAGCATGAAGAACTCATACACACCATGGGTCGCGTGTGTGACAATACGAACCTTGGAGTGAACAGTTGCAGTTACGACGTGCCACTTGAACATCTGTTGCGCCCATAAACGAAACACTCTAAATTACTGTAGGCTGAACAATGTGGGTAGGACACTGATCACAGCAGTCAGGGATGAGTAATTGCAGTCCAGCACAGAGGATGTCCTGCTAGTCGAGAGCCATATTCAAGTTGGCAGATGATTTAAATAGAGAGCAAAGGGAGAGACTCTGAGGCAATTATGGAGTGCTTTTGCTCATCATTCTACTGCTGCAGCAGGAAATATTCCAAGAAAAAAGATCAAGATATAGAAATCCAGGGCTGCACCTGTATTTTGTAGATATTTGAGGCTGTGGCACATTTTTCATTCAGTTGTTTCTGAAAACCAATTTTTATATCAGCTGGGTCTATCATTTCTGTATTATACATTTGCAGTGTTGGTGTCTGTTTCAGAAATTTATTTTGTCTCTTCTTCTGGGTTCTGGACCTGTACATTTTTCACAGAAGGGTTTGATTTCAAATACTGTCACTCGTGTGTATTTTAAAAATATTTGTAAAAGAACCATACTTGTTCATCTCTGGCACCAGACTGACTCTCAGTAAGTCAGTTACTTTTTTAACTAATATTTTTAGTTTGTTAAAATCGCTTTGAAGCTCATGGGCTAAGTTGTGCCTGTAGGGTACAAGTCCCTTCCCAGCTGTTTCAACGCTATCATTCCTGCTGCCTGTTTCATAACATAACATTTTATGGTTTGAAAATTACCTTTTGCGATGTAGGGTTACAGTACCTTTTGAATCCATGGGAATAATAAATTTGAAGGTTCATGATCAGTGAAATGTAAATTATAAATTATTTTTTCTTTTCCCTTTTTTTAAAGTCTCTTTGTACGGAGCTTAGAATTGTCCTGTTATGTCTACGTCTGGAACAACTACCGATTAATGGAGCTTCCATGGGATTCTCCCTGGACCTGGTGGCTGGCTTTCCTGGGTGTGGACCTAGGATACTACTGGCTCCATCGTCTTTCCCATGGTATGTCATTCACTGTGGTACTCAAATAAAGCCGCATAAGGTTCCTTTCATAATGTTTTAAGCTTTGGTTCAGAATACCGTGAGTATTGTAAATAAACTTCGGTTTAGAAAAATTTTTAGAATTGTTTTCAAGGGGAACTGAATGAGGAACCAGCAAGGAGATGCCTGAGACTGCTTAACTTCAGGGTCATAGCGCTTGTTTCAACTGAGCAATTGGAACTGATCCAGGGGGTGAAAACAAACTAAATGGTGTGTGCAAAAATTCAACCAAATCTTTTTGTAGGTTGATATCTCACATGGTATGTTTTGCTAAAGACTGACAGGTTTTTTATTCTGTAGGCAATATTAATACGTCCAAATATATATATGAATTCCAGATATTACCATTCTGTGGTTTACCATCTTTGTTGTGTTATATTTGAGCCGCTTCCTGTATTTCCATGCATCCGTCCAGTATCAGTAACCACTTCATACTGGTCTGGGTTTTGGCAGACCATAACCTATCCTGGAATCACTGGACGCCAGGCTATGAAACTATATCCTGGATGGGATACCAGTCCATTGCAGGGTTCTTGCTTTATTTTTGTTTATAATTTTGAATTGTTCCTGATGCAAACATGCGGAGAACAGAAGTTTTGCAAACTACCTTCACATTAAATGCCCTTGCGAAAGTTCTCTTTCATGCAAACAGATATACTACACATCGAAATAAAATAAAAGTGATTTGCAAAATCCAAAGCGAGGTGGATAATTTAATTAACACATTATGAAAACAAAATTTTTAAAACTGTTATCATTGTAGATTTCGTATTTAATTCTAGTACATGGAGTATATTTTATTTTTGTACATACGGACATGAAATGAGTTTATTCGAAAACTCAGTCTAATACGTTGCATTATTTAAATAAGGCATCATTCTTTTTGTAATTGGGTATACAATTTTTTTTGTCATATGTTGAAAAAAATCCATTAATAAATATCTGCTTGTTCTTTATTTTAACTCAGCTGAGTCAGTCACTACAAGAGACTGTCATGAAGATACTAGATGCACTACTTTTCTTTTTCGACTTCCAGACGGAAACAACAGGTTATGGTCTAGTTCCAGATGTCTTTTAAAAAGACCAGATGGTTAGATGTTCTGTTTTGTATGGCCTGTTGTCCTACCTGGCTTTTTGTATGCGGAAGCTGTAAATACCGTAAGTGGTAGCGATACCGTGGCAGTGTGGAGTTGGACATCCAGTGTCCCCCCCCCTCTCCAGTCTCTGTTACTACTATCCAGTCAGCGCTGAAGTCCAGATAGTGGTAATTTATGTTCCGAAATAAAAGTGTTGTTAGGAATTCAAAGGATTCGTCTGCAGGTGAATTGCAGGTTTATTATCTGTGTGTCATGCAATGTGCTGTAAAATCTGTGCACTTGAACCTTTTCTCACACAGATTTTCTTTCTTTTTTTGCAACAGAGCTTGGCAGTGTTAAATAACTAGGTTGTAATTTTTAACAATTGAGGATTAACGTTCTTTGTATTCATATAATTGCAGGTCAAAATTTTATTTGAAATTCCAGAGGCAGTTTGACTTTAGCATGAACAGATTACTGTATATGTACATTCTGGCTCTTTAAAGAAGCCTGCTTTTCTTTAGAACTCAGTGACCCCCTTATCTGACCTACTCAAAACACGTTGCTGGGGTTATTGTTGGTTTGTACTGAGGTGTTGATGTACTTGATGTTTATGCTTCATACTGTACATGCAGCTCTTGTTTTTATATAAAGCACAAATCTGTGAAGCGGTAGTTTACTTGTGCAAAGTCAGAGTTTATCAAAATTCCAGACATGGCACATTATTTAGATATTTATAATTTCCCGTGTTAAATGTCGATTTTGATTTTAAGTGTAATATAATTTAGAACGTTCCACTTGCTTTCATCTGAAGCCCGTTCCAGAAGTTGTTTTATTGAAAACAGGGTTATGTGTGATTCTGAGCTCCTCCTGCCAGTGCACTTTTTCCTTCTGATAGTAGTCCACATTCCCCACTACTGTGTAACTTCAGCCTTCAATTCACTTTAGTTTGCAGGTCTAATTTCTCTAATATACTGCATTTTTTTGGCCATGTCATCACAAAGGGCTTTCCAGTAAGATTTGGAGAACAGAAGAATGTCAAGCCAATGCTGGACAACTTAAAACATTTTTTCCCTAAGTCTTTAGTTGAAGGTTGCTGGGTATTTAGCGTAACAAGAGACACAGCCCAATAAAGAACTTAAGCTTTGAGTCTCAGCATCAATAAAAATGGTATTAAAATGTCATTTGTACAGACTATTTTTCTTAATCACGAGACACTGAAGATGGTAAAATAATACTAGTGTTTGTCCGGTCTTCATTGTATTGCCAGTTTAAAACGAAGAGGTTGAGCACCCAGATCTTAGAGTTTTGTTACAGTTCAATCCAGTTTATGCTGGAATTTTGTCAAACCACATGGTTGTTACCGCTGTATTGTTTCTAAGGATTTCAAATGTGTGATTCATGACATGATGCCGGATAAACTCAGGGAATGTTCCATTAGAGATTTTATAGGTTTTTTTTTTTTTTTTTATCTGTATGCAATAATTTAATAAGGCAATAAAGTCAACATCAAGGTAAATATAGTAGCAGCGTGGCACTTTTAGAAGCCTAATATCCTTAAAAACACATTTGGGAATGTTGATGCCTGGGAACTATAAGTGCACAGCCAAGATAATATATGTGCTGCAGCACTGGAAGGTGCCAGATAAATTGACCCAATTAAATAGAAATAGTCGCTATGCCATTTGTGCCAATTTTGCAACTCAGTAGTTGTGCAAATATTTTGACTTATGGCTGGTACAAGTTTCAAACGTGAGGAAATTACGTAATGTGAAACCTGGATCTCATTTTCATAACTTCTTGAAGGAAAGATCTTGCAATGCAGTTCAATTGAGGTGAAGTAAGTGTAAATATAATTACAAAAAAAATGAAAGCAGAAATACTGAAAACAAGCGAGCATCCTATTGTATAAGACCACATTTTTGATCTCTGTTTAATACCACTGTAATATGAAAGGTTGGTTTCGCTTTTTTTTTTTTTTTTTCTTTTCTCTGGTGTACCATATTTTCTTCCCTCAAGTCATATACTTAAAAGAGGGCACTGATCGTTAAGAAATGGAAACTACAAAGCATTATGTAAGCAGAGGGCTTTTAAAAGTGAAAAGTCTGCCTTTCCTTTATTGAAGCCGTCTTTATTGGAGAGAAATGGGCTTCAGCCCTTAGCTGAGGCGAGGGAGCTCAGGAAGCGATGCATACAGAAGATTCATCATAAGCTCATAGCCCTCAGCCTTTCAGTTCCCAGTCGGAGAGCTTTGTGTCACTGCAGAAATGTCACGGTGTTGCATAATGTGCTGTTGTGCAGTGGGATGATTTATAATAGGGCTGTGTACAAGGTGCAACATGGACCCTTTTTTTTCTATTTGTAAGAATCATTATATTTAAGAGAAGTGAAAGGCAATGGGCTTCCACTCTTGTACAGTGTATGGTTTAAAGCTTATGTAAGTAGCTAAAAATGTGCCGGAATCAAGTGGTGCCAGAATTGTGTATATTCCTTGCCCAGTTACTTTGGTTTCTACTATATATCAGTTTTAGGGTGTTTGAATGTAAACTTGTTTTGATTCTGTCTGTCTATCCATCCAAGTGTTTCAGCTACGTGTGTTTCAGTGTCACAGCAGAAGGTCAGCTTAGAACTTTTTCTTGCTTCAGGTCTTGCTTTTTCATTGCCCGAGTCTTATGTCAAGTACTACATTTTTTCCAGCTGTTGTGTCATTTTCCAGCATTTTTCATGCCTTTTGGTCTGTTGCCTGACCCATCGCCATTAAGAATCTCCACCGCGTGCCACTTGTAGACCACTTTTTTTCCACGCTCTGCATAGGCCGTCAGCTGGGCAAAGCCTTGGCAGGGTTGGATGAGATGTTGATCCTCTTTATGAGAGGGAAGTGACCCTGTCTTTTGTTCCTTTAATCTAGGCAGTATGCTTTTTTCACTGTGCATTTTACTAAGAGTATAAAATATGAAATATAGAAACCACAACATATATCCATCTAACAAGAAACTTTCTAGAACCACTTATCGAGGTACATTAGCACTTTAACATTTTAAATTTATAACAAAGCTTCTTGTTATATGTGTGTGTGTCTATACGTATGTCTAACAAGAAGCATTCTTTTTAAATATATATATGTATATGTATGTGTATATATCATGTATATCATATATATGTTCTGACAGTGATTTGTTTCAGATATTCCTTAACTGTGCCATGTGCTGATCAAGTCAGTATGAAGACACCATGTGGTTGTGGTTCTTGCTCATTTCTTGTTGAACTTCTTCCCTTTGACCCCACATTGTTGTCTTTAATACAAAACCATGTCTTTTTCTTAAGTTAAAAATGGTGTTCAGCTGTTGAACTGTGGCAGGGATGCAGGCAAAAGAAAGCCAGTTCCTTTGGATAATATATGGCATGAATTGGAGAGTTGTGAAAACATTTTGGAACAGCACTGCCATGTTCCTGTCTGAGGGATTGACTGTTTTAGACTGGATTTTCAAAAACCTCAGACCCATCTTCAGTTCTCAAAACAAATTGTCCCAGTGGGGATGGACATATGGAGGTCTTTTTTTGGGCACAACCTAGTGTTCTGTTTTTTTGGCACTAAAAGAAATCTGTGATAAACATTTTTCAGCTTGCAAACACTGGTTTGCCTGTTTAATTAGGTGCATGCTGAAGGCCGAGAGCAACATTCACGAGTGGTTTGTTGGGCGATGTCTGTTAATCAAAGTGCAGAAGTCAAACAATATGTTAATAGATATCTCTCAGCACAGTAGTTCAGTTAGCACCTCCTTCTATATCACTGTTCTGTGATGGCACACTTGTGGTATAAAGCATGCAGACCAGCATTTCTAGCATCGACACTGGACGACTGAGGAGTGAAAAATATCTTGGTTGGATGAATGCAGGTACTTTTTTGAATGATCAGACTTTGTAGCGAGCAACATGAGTCCTCAGAGTTTTCCTGTTTGGTGTCAACAGTGCAGGCTGGTGGTGGCAGTGTGATGGTGTGGGGAATGTGTGCCTGGCACATATTAGGCATGGCGTGTCTGAACATTGTCGCTTCCCTTTATGGGTACAGTTTATCTACTTAGGTGGACACTTTTGGCATGATAACGCACCATGTCACAAGCCAAGTATCGTCACTGAATGTTTCCAGAAACATGATGGTGAATTTTCATTGCTTCAGTGGCTTACATAGTCCCTGGATCTCGACCCCACTGATCATCTTTGAGAAGAGGTGCAAAGGGCGGTCTGTAGCAAGACCGTAAAGCCGTTCAATTTCCAGCAACTGCACAACACTGTTATTTCTGCATGGTACAGCATTTACAGGACAACGCATCCAACATCTTGTAAAATCCTTCCCCAGACAAATTCATGCTGTTCTGGCGGCCAGCATGCTAGTAGATACTCGTACCTAATAATCTGGCACCTCAGTGTGCAGTGCGGTTTCACTAAACTCTGTTTCCGACAAATAAAACTCAAGGAATTACTTTACTGTAGTTGCCTAGCTGCCTGAAGACCATGAAGAGGATTTGTGGGGATAGTCATGTTTCTAAATGCTTTAGATTTGTATGGGCAATTGAAGAAGCCGTTCTCGCGAAGGGTTGTAGGTGCCCTGGGCTGTACGCTTTGCCATTGGTTTTTTTTTTTTAACAGCATGGTAGATTGATGTGAAGTGGAGTGAAGAGCTGGAATGTCGACAGAATAGAGTGGGTCAGAAAGCTTGAGGCTGCCCCGTAAGAGTGCTGTGTGAACTCCATCACACCCATAATGTGACTTATGCTCTTGTGCTCTCACTTTCCATAGTGTTACTGTACTTTGGTTTCAGGCTGAAGCTCAGCAACGTTGAGAAACGGAAACCTTAGGAACATTTTAAATAAATTTTAGCCAGTGTTAAAATGAGCACACTGAGGGTCATATATGCTGAGGTCAGAACTCCTATGAGTCAGTTTGATTCCTTCACTATTAGGATGGTATCAACATGTGGACTTTTTTTTTTCTTTTTTTTTTTTGGTGCTTTGCCACTGGTTTCATCTTTTTAATACACTTTTTAGTATAGTAAATAAGATGTGTTTTCTAAATCTATGGAAAAAGCCATGTAAGAGTGGATCTGGTCTTGCATTATAGTATCATCTCCTTTTATTGCACATCTTCAACATGTATACTAACAAGCAAAGAGTGTTTTTAAAAAAGCATCTCCTCAGTTGTACTGTTTTTCCAAGTATTTCTCACCTAATGAAAAAATGAATACCGCAACAAAAGGTTCCAGTGACTCTTTCTATGAAGTCCAACTTTTGATAAGCCAACTTGTTTCTAGTAGTGACCTCTGCCCATGAATAGTCAGGGCTGCAGGGATTGTTGGTTTTCTCGGTAGGTCATCATCCTTATCGGAAGCTGAAGCTGTTTCTCCAGGATGCCACAGCATGAGGTCATCACCCGCACCACTTCTGTGTGTTGCTTAACTAAAGCTGTGTTTTGGGTAGTGGTTGAAGTGCACCTTTGCAATGAAGACCTGGTCATCCAGTCTGGCCGAGACATGAGGGTTCACATATGTCGCAGGGACAGGGCTTGTTGACGGGTGGCCAGCAGTGGTCGAGACAAACAGATCACGTCAGAAGCGGTCCCCGCGGACACGCGGCTGGGATGTTATTGTTTTAAGAAGAAATCCTCTGCCGACATGCCGGCGTTAACCCCCGACCGCGGGGGCTTCATAAATCTTCGCCCTGACTGGAAGTTCCTGGCTGCGCAGGTTGGAGGGCGTACAAAAGAATCAGACCGGTCAGGATGTGGAGGCTCAGCGCTGCTTGGCGGAGGCGTGCCACTGGGACCCTGCAATAATATCAACAATGGCCAACTGTCCGCCTCGGCTCCATCGGACCAAGCGGGGCCCGTGTGATCCGGCAGCGCCGGGAGCGCAGTGATCTCACCCCCATGCTGCAGCTCCTGCAGGCCTGGATTCTACTGCCCTCATGTGCCCTATTTTGCATACAGGAGCTCTGTCCTGATCCCTGGACCTCTTCAGCCAACTCTCAGCTGCCAGCTGAGACCCGCAAATGTTGGGAAACTGGAGAGCGCCTGTCGAGTTTCTGCTTTTGCTCCCAAGGCTAGTAGCTCTTTCTCAGGCTCCTGCTTACTTGATGCATCACTACGCCCACAGGGATAAAGTGGAAGAACCACTTTGCTCTGTTTACAGTCAATAGTTACAATATTTGCAGGTTTTTGTATATTGGCAACATGGAGTAAAAACAAATAACTTGCAGCCAGATGCTGCCTCACTGTTATGATCAGCTGAAATCCCATAAAGTTTTGTTGGTGGAATAATGTAATCAAGTTTCCAAATTCAATGTGGAATATTGCTGAGAAACATCATTAATACAATATTTATTGTATTAACAAGCGAAAAAAGGAAAAAATTGGAAAGAAAGAGAGCAGCATCTGCAATAATGAGAGTGGAATACAGTCAATTGTGTGTTGGACCAAACAAGCTTTTGGGAAGACTGGTAGTCATTCAGATCATTGAAAGTTGTCAGAATAATGGCTATTTTCTCTTTACGTTGTTTACATTTTACTTTCCAATTGCTAATGTTGATTGCAAAATCATATTGTTTGCAAAATTAGGTAAGTTCCTTTTTTTAAATTAACAGAAATACATTCTTTTGTTAAAACGAGTATTGAAATTTTCACAAGCAATGATAGGGAGCATACGCCATCTGTGTACCAAGAGCTTCTCTCTTTCACCACTGCACAGGCATCGAAGTCTTCGCCAAGGCTTCAGCACATTAAAATCTTGCTTAAATCTGTTTAAAGTAATGTAATTCGAATAGTGTGTTAGAATGTGTTGATCTTTAAGTTCTGTTCATAATAAAATTGTGGTAAATTCGTAATACACCGTATAGCACAATACCGAAGATCTATAAGTGCACTTGTATGGTGGGAAAAATAAACGTATTCACATGAACGCATGTGTTAAATTTAAAGGCTTTAAGATATTTAACTTGTACCAAATGCTCACTTCCCAACGTGAGCAACATTTTAAATTTAAACAAGTCTCTACAGTTACTTCTAATAGTGAAAACGTGTGATCCTGTTACTATTTCTTAACTTAGTTTTTTGAAAATATGGACAGTTCTATAACAGGAGATTATGCAGTCAAAGTCCTGTTTTGTGTGTGTGTGTGTGTGTGTGTGTGTGTGTGTGTGTGGTTTGCCTGTTTGTTTATGTCCATGGGGGTTTTTGGCATGTTGAAAAGTCACCCTTTTTGATGATGTCCAAGGAAGTCAGCTGGGTTCAGAGCGGTAAATGGTAGGTCACTTGTTTTAGGCCACAACTGCTGTTTCGCTTGGCCTTGTGTGAGGACCGGTCCAAGTGCTGAGTGCCTCAACACCCAGCCGATAACGCAATCGACAGTGTGTCTGAACCCTCAGCCTTCTGCCACTCCGTGAATGAGCTTCACCGGGGTTATGCTTGGTTTTACTGCAGCTGGTGTAATCTGTGGAGCAACTCTTTCCAGCTGAGTCCAGACTATTACAGAATGTGCCGGCTCAGCTGATGATTTCTATACCAAACATCTTTTGTTAGAACTTTTTCAGACCTTTTTTTGTATGGTCTGTATTATATTTCAGAGAAGAAGATACCTGTAATGCATGTAGCAGGTTTGCTTCTTTCATCAGCCAGCAGGGCTTATTTGACTGGTGGTTTTCTTTTCACATGTGCTTTCCAATATCTAATTGAATCAATCAGTTTAACTGCCTCCATTGTCTGGAAAAGGCTGTGGTACCTGGTGGCCCACAGCCCCAGAGGGCTGCATTATTCAGACCCACATTGTATTATTCTGTGCAGTTATTCAGGTCCATGTGTAAATGTGCATTTCTAAAAAGTGATGCCAGAAGAGCCCCTGGGATCCAAAAACTGTATATGTTTTACCCTTTCCTTACTAATAATTATGTATCATCACTGCCATCAGTAGCTCTACAAAATTTTGTATTTTCAAAGAAGTAATACATTCAGGTCAAAGGGGGTCTTTTGAATGCACTTTATATTTCTAAGCATTATAAACCCTTTCCTGCTCTTGCACACACATTGAACCTTTTTACTTTATACACTGTAAAAATTTAACTTTTTTGGGGGGGGTATTTTTCAAAGTAAATGATTCTTACTTTAATCTGAGCAGGTTTTTTTTTTTTTTTATATCGAATATGGTGTTTTGTTTGAAACACCACCTCTTGCTGTTGCAGCTCTATTGCACCAGTATCACTGTGCTGAGGCAAAAAAGTAAAGGAAATGAAATGGCAAACGTGAACGGCGTCTTGTGTTGCACTGTGATGCTCCTTAAGGAACGCAGTGCGAACCTGAGCGCTCCTCCTCTGTGGGAACACGTTTCTTCTCACCATTAAGGAGCTTCCCATCTGAGCAGCGGCTGCCAAACTATGCAGCACCCTGCCGGGCTGGAGGAGGAGGACACGACGTGTAGCGAGGTCTCGCAGCGCGGGCTTCCTACTGCTGACACCACGCATCAATCTTGCGCTTTGCTGTCCAGAGAAAGGAAAGAGGAGTTATGGAAATGAACAATGGCTGAATTATCTCACTGTTGGGATGTTTTTTTTTTTTTCTTCTTCTTCTTTTTTACAGGGCAGTGATTTTGTTCACGCATGACATTTGACAGAAGGAAGTGTAAAAGCACACATAAACTTCTTTGAGATTTAAAATAATAGGTCTTTTCAGACTTTTTAAACTTTATATCAACCCTTTGACCTCAGAGGCATTCCAGACGACAAAGATGGCTTTTTCCCCCCATTTAAAAAAAAAAAAAAATTCCCCACTGAAGTTTTCAACAGATTTTTTTATTTATTTATTTTTTGCTCTTAGGTTTTATTTAGAATGTTGCGGTGCTTCAAAAATTCACTGATCAGCGAGTAAAGAAACATATTTTATTGATTATTTTTACATTTGCTGATTATTAGCCTCATTAGTACTAACATAGATACTTTCAACACTGTGCAGAGCTGTCTAAGTGAAGCTTTCTGAGGATCTGAACCCAACCACAACAGCCCAAATCCAAATAGGCTAAGTTGTGGTGAAGACTTGATCTGAATCATTCTGCTGTGCAGAAAAATTAAACCTCCAGTGTTTCATTTTCTTCTTTTAAACTGCTCAAAATTAAAACCTGGCTCAGATTTGTTTTATAAATTAACCCAACCTGAATCCTTTGGAGTTTGGTCAGAATTGAGTGTCAATTTGAATAACTTGATATGTGTTTTCCTAGAGGATCCGTCCCAGTCTGGTTCAGCCCGATGGTGTAATCATGGGTCAAACCACCAGCATTTGTTCAGAGATGCCAATCCAGTCTCCATCTAATCAGAGGAAAACCACCAAATAACACACAAGGAAAGGCAGAGCGCTGCACGCATCCTGCTTGTTCGGAAATCTTTCTTGTTTTCATACACTGTGTCGAAGTGAAATAATGCACCCAGTCGTTTCCGTGTGATTAAAGAGCACGTACAGAACCAGCAGAACTGCCCTTCAACTGTAAATATAAACGCGGCGTTTGCTTTCTGCTGGGTTTGGGTTCACCCAGATGACTCAGTTAAATCCAGCTGCTTTCATAATGCAGCAAATCCCATGTGCTTAGACTGTGCAAAAAATCTGGGCATTTGAGTAGTATGTGAGCATCTACAGTTTAGCCTACAGAGTTTGGTGGAAGATTGACCTTTTGACTGTGTTTTGAACAAATCCTCAACATTTGTGCATAATTACATGCAGCTACATTGGCAATAGGTTCACAGGGAAATTGTCCTGGAATGGCTGGTAACTGTAAGGTGTGCGGTCCAGACTATTCTCTTGATTTAATGTTCAGGACCATTTAGAGCGACTGCTTAAAACTAGCACAGTGCTTATGAATTTTAAGTTTTGTTTTTTTTTTTGTTCCCCCCACAAGCTAAATGGTGATATTGTGCTTACGGACGCACCGGCCCCTGGGTGCAATATGTGGGCTAATAGGGTGCTAAGTATTGGTTTTGACCGTTTCCAACAAGATGGGGGACAGATAAAGAAAAATGTGTATTACTGTGAAAGAAGAAGCAGGCCCCAGTGCGTGCTGAAAAGACAAAGAGTAGTAGTCTTTGCAGTGCGTGTGAAGGCAAATTGGCAGGACCTTCTCCCCCCGTTCTGCTTCTTTTGTTTACGAGTTTTCCGAGAAATTGTTAGAACCGGTTTCTTGTGTCACGTGTAGTGTGCTTTAAATGTCACTGCCCAGTGACTCATCTCCTTTGATCTTTTCATTAACAAAACATTTAACACGACACAAAAGAAAATACCCAGCTGCTGTTTGGAGTGAATAAAAAGGCTTTCCAGAAATAGTGGGAAGGACTGGTCCTCTGAATATTAGTAGTACGTTTATTTTTAGAGCAGGAAGTCGCCTGGTATGACACCCAGTCTCAGGTGTCAGTGTATTTTCAGGGTTTGTACTTTTACTTTGATTCATTTAACATTTCTCCAAAGCAGGCTGCAGCTCAGTGTATAAAATTGAATTTCACAACAGACGAAGAGCTGTAGATATAGACATTTGATTGTCAGAGTTTATCTGATACCACGTTTTTCCAGCACACATTACACAGTGCTGCCCGTAATGATAGCCAGATAGTTTGTGTCTAGATTAATGGGTGTTTATTTCTTGCCATACTGGCACCGTTAAAAAAGGAAAACCTATACTACAATATAGTGCATAATGGAGAATATAAATAAACATTTGAGACTGAATAATTCATTACTCACTTATTATGTATGGTTTTATATGTGTGAGAGAATATGTTGCATATATTTCACTGAGACATTTTGAAAAAAAATATTGCAGAGCATTTCCCTTTTTTATGAGGGGAGCCCCACAGCTCGGTGTCATGGCTGTTTGAATGGAAGCGCTCTGTTTGTTCAGGTGGGCTTGTCGAGCTCGCCGGGTCGCCTTTCGCTGCGTTTTGATAGAGCTCCCCAGCGCGTGCCAAACCTTGGAGGCTGACTACCTTTCACCTGCACCTCTCGAAGCGCACAGTTGATGGCAGAGGGCTCCCGGCAGCCGACAACCTGTTTCCACTCTTATAAACATTATTGTAAGGTAAAAAATAATGACAATGCAGTTCCCTTTTGATGGAAAAGATAATCGCTTGTTTTCACTCGCAGTTTTCCACTGCTGCTTTTTAAAAATAACATCTCTCCCATCTTTGGCCTTCATAGAAAGAATTCAGTTTTGAAGGAAGAACGGTGGACATAATGCATATTTGTTTTGATTTGTTTGTTTTTCTGGGTTTGTGGACCAGTTTAGAATGCGAACCTTCCAGAAGAAAAATTGTACTTCGTGAGCGATAACCTGCATGGGTTTTGTGGTTGGGTTCGAGCTGAAGGTTAATTCCGTTGGCCAAGACACTCGCCCTGCCAAAGCACACAGAACTGGTGGTCCGGAAACAGCACCGAGAGTCCAGGGAAACTTAACAAGCCTGACCGTCAGCACAATAATATGGAGACCAGCTCAGAGATTAATGTTGCAAATATCACAACCCAGAGAAGGGATATAAACTTCAGGGCAATTCATGTATGCTGGCCAGCTGTAGGTAAATGCCTCCTACTAAATTATCCTGTCATGTCTTGCTATATATATTTATACCATAAAGCTTAAAAATCACCTAATATCAAGTTTATATACAAGTGGAACGTTTTCCCCCAACCATTTAATTAATATTATTTTGAAGAAAAATATTACTACTGTCATAAACGCTGTCCTTTTTGGCACTTTTGTTGTCAATAATGTTGAGTTTCTATGGCTCAGTAACAAATTCAGCATATATATGTGCAAAAAAATGGCACGGATGAATGCAGGAAAGGTGATGGAAGTTTTGAAGTGCTATCAACAGACACTCAGTTTTTTTATGAATGTTTTTATGAATCCCAATACAGAGCTGAACATCCTTTGGGCTGCCCACCAGGTGCATCACAGCTCAGAAGACTACAACTTGTCGACCGCACTGAGGCAGTCGGTCACACAGCAGCTGTCGTCCTGGGTGAGAGCAGCGGTCACTTTCCGCACCATCGTAACGTACCCAGTAATCTCCTGGCACTTCATTTCAAAGAATATCATTTGATGGAGTTACCTGCCAACATATACAGTGCTCTGATTGGTCAGATGTTAGTGTAAGTGAGGAAGATGAGCGCTTCTTCAGAGAGAGCAGAATGATCATGCAAAGTAACATATTGTGTGTGTCTTTCTAAGAGAAAGAGAGAGGAGCACAGATATTGCCTGAAAATGAGTATGGCCAGAAAAGTGGTTATAAAACTTTTTTAAAGTTTACCCTGTATTCATGAAATTTTTTAAAGCCGCATTTTATAAATGCTGTCGTCATATTCTAAACCTGTCCCTGATTCTCTCCTGTTTTTCTCATTAGCTTTTCTACCTCCCAATGGCCTTGGCAGTGCCTCCCTCGGTGTTTGCAGTTCATGTTCAGTTCAACCTCCTGTATCAGTTCTGGATTCACACTGAGGTAAACAGACGTTCATTGAAAGCACCTCTAAATGTAGCTGTTTTTTCAAACTGCAATGTTCGTTACGTGAGGGGGCTCATCCAGTGAAATTTTGGATACCGAAAGCCTTTTTCCCCATCATTTGAAATGGGGAAAAATAATAATGCTCTCCTAGGCTATCCAGAAACCCCAAAACAATTTCCCCAAACATCAGCAATATACCCATATGACCATCTGCCCATGATATCAGCGTGATATAAAAAAACTTCAAAACCAGTTACCAAACGCTTAATGACTTTGTTAATGGATATGTTCCTAGACAGTACGTTCAAGATGTGAACTGTGTTTTCCTTACAACAAATAGACAGGAGAAAACATTTAATAAGGAAATGTATGTTAGAAATAGTTATAGAAAATGATCTAAGATGAACAAGAAACGCTACAGCAATGGACTGTTGCTGTGCTCACCGAGTGAAGAGACGCTGCATAAACGCAGTGAAAAAAGCGAACACGACCCAGGAAAACAGGGAGTGGCCGAAGGTTCACTGGTACTAACTACATTATTTCCATTCCGGTCACACCACTTTTTTAGTTTTTTCAAAGGTGCTTCTGATAAATTTTGTTATAGTGAATTTTCAGTTTGCCAAGAGCCAAGAGCTGTTAATACGGATAAAAGTTCGGATACCAAGGGATTAGTGTTTTCAATAAGAACCCTGCCAGTAGTTTAAAATGCTCATTAGATTTCCTTTGAATCCCATGCTGATGATTTTTTTTTTGCCGTAAAATCTGTTAAGTAAAAATAATAAAGTACTAATAACCGCAATAATAATATTCTTTTCACTCGTGCTTATGTGTACAAAATGTGGTGCTTATGTCAGTTTTAGTTGTGAATAGCATCAAGAATGGACCTGAGCTTGCAGTTTTTAGCAAGCACTTATTAAATCTGTTTTTATAATGCGTGTAATTTAAGCAGCAAATGACATGGTTTTGTAATGGATATAATGTGTGGTTGTTAAATATCAGTTGGAGTTTCTACTGTGATTTAACTGTTAAAAAACTTGGTCCCAGATTATTGTTTCACAAAATTGAGAAAATCTTTCAAAGTTTGAGCGCACGTCTGTTGAAAGCCCCTGAAGTTGTCCTCAAATTCCCTTCAACCCTGTGTTGGCCTTCCTCGCACTTAATTAGCTAATACAATTCCATCCATTTACACTGTGGACCTGCTCAGCACACACCAAGCATTGTATTTATTGAAGATTTTTATTTATGTACCTTTGTCAAAGACTGTATAATTTTCCCTTCTGGAATCTGAACCAGCATCTGGCTCAATTCTGGGACCTCTGCAGCAGCTGGTGTCATCTTTCAGTCTCATTCTCTGTCCACTGTGTACTTCTCTTGATAATTTAACTTTGTCATTTGCCAGATATTTTTTGCAGACAAGGATTTTTATGAGTTTACTTCAGTAGTAATTCCTACTCCAGTACAACTGATAAGATCTCGATAACATGTTGAACAAATTAATCCTTTCACAATTTACTCACATTTTTTACACAAGCCAGATGTGACACGCAAAAGAAATTTGTTTTAATTTTTGATGTTTATTTTAGGCAAATCCATTTTATGTTTAATGTTTTACAATCCCTTTCATTGGGCAGTTTGAAAACTGTGATTATGAATAAGGTTTATGTCATACCGTGGCAGGATCTAACACACTGCCCTCACGTATCTTGGAATGTACTTTGAATTTTTTTTCATATTTCA
The DNA here is from genome assembly GCA_900497675.1 of Arapaima gigas. Lineage (NCBI taxonomy): Eukaryota > Metazoa > Chordata > Actinopteri > Osteoglossiformes > Osteoglossidae > Arapaima > Arapaima gigas. Next base: position 400,240 of record UFQX01000083.1, read on the forward strand.
ACATCATCTGTTGCTGCAACTTGAAGTGACCATTAACAATACAATTTCTACATTGTGAACAAGTTTTTTTTCCCTTAAAATAAAAAACATGCTTTCCCCCTCATCAGATGGTAGGAAATCTTGGTCCATTGGAGTGGGTCATAAACACCCCCAGCCACCACAGAGTTCACCATGGTAAGCACATCCTTTGGCTTGTGTCTACCGAGGTATTTGGAAAGAAGACGAAAGTGATTAATGTGTCCCATATACAATGAAGGGAAAATAAATAATTGAACCGCCACTGTAATTTTTCTAACTGCAGGAAGGAACCCTTATTGTATTGACAAGAATTATGGAGGAACTCTAATTATCTGGGATCGAATCTTTGGTGAGTGTTATTGCATAAATAAAACCAGCAAAAGTATCAGCAAAGCAAAAAAACCATGTTTTTCTTATTGCAAATTAAAATTTGCTGTGTTTCGTCTCTCTTTTTAATATCATTTTGCTTTTTATGTCATTTAACCACATTTACTTTTCAGTTCTATAATACTACTTTTTTGTAAGTTTACATTTATTTAGGAAGTACTTCTCTCCAAAGTGACATACATGATTATACTTCATGCTAGTGTTTTGGTCGCTTATTGCCATCTTTGACTTGAGCTGATGTTTAACTGTTCTTTTGTGCTCTACTTCCTCTGTAACCTCACACCAAACCTTCCCAAGGTATGACGATAATAGTAGTAAATGTGGCTGTAAAATAAATTGACGCAGAATCTGAAACAAATTGGCTTTGACAAAAAATGGCTGCTTCAGCATCCACAGGGAGCCCTGATAATGTATGGTGTGATTACACAAAATGACAAAAAGTGGGGATTTCCTGCACATGACAGACGTTTCCTTTTTAAGGTACATTTGCCCCAGAGAGAGATAAGGTCATCTATGGACTCACATGCCCAATCAATACTTTTGAAATCCTTTCAGTCCAGGTTGGTTGTGTGTCTGTGTGTCTATCTGTGTGTCTGTGGTGCTAAACATTTGGCAAACTTCTGTCTTCACTGTGTTTCATAAGTATAAATACTGCAATAATATTTCTGAATGGGAGATTTTTAACAAACCCTTTTTTATGTGAATGTCTCTTTATATGTTGCATCTGCACTTCCCAGCAAACGAACAATGGCAGAAGTATCTGCCCGCTCCACTATGTTTGCCAACTGTCCGTGCTGTAAAACAGGCTTTACAGAGTCCATGTGAGATTGAGTCACTCTCCTGGGAGTTTGCCGTGTCCAGCCAGGGCCCGTGGCCAGGGACAGGATTGTTCCTGCCAGGCGTGAATTTTCTCTGCTGTAGATGTGCTATTTTTCATTTTATCGACTTTCCACATCAGTTACTTGAGCTTTTTTGGCCCTCAGAAATGCTGTGAGAATTGCTTGTTTGATTAATGTTCCTTCATATTTATGTTCACAAGACTATTTTAAAACTGGTAACTGGTATGTGTCCTCCTTTCCGACTTCAAATTTACAAGGGAAAAAGTAGATTTTCAAGAACCGTTGACAGAAAAGTTGGTAAAAACAAAACTAAAGTGGACAATTGCTCCACAGTGGCCTTTCGGATGCCCTTCTCTTTGAGACTGAGTGTCTATATAGGTATGGAATTTGAATCCTTCAGCATGGACAATGATATGAGAACGTGGAAGCGGCTCATAGCTGTCAATAATTCATCCGTATGTTTTGCTGGAGAAATCGCTGTAAGACACCTAGCTGTCTGAAATCCAATCCAAATGATTTTCCATAACATTCCCTTACTGCAGTGAAAGCTGTTGGAAAACTGGCAGTGTAGAATTACGTATCATGAAGAATATACCAACGATCAAGTCAAAAGTAAAATATTAGACGACTTTTCTACCAAAATGCCTTAACCGGAAAACAATAATGAATTTTTAATATTGACACAAACTCAAACACCAAGACAACTGAAATATCTGACTGACTGTGAGGTAGGAGGTGAGAATTGATGCTGAAATACAACGGGAAGTAGGAGATCAAGTCCCAAAAGGGAAATTAAGTTTAGAAAGTTTTAAGTTTTAAAAATATAAATAGAAAAAAAGAATTGTCAAAAAAGGGATACCTGTTTAGGGCGCTTATGAACTTTTTATGTTGTCTAGAAGCCAGGGGAATCATACACTAGTACAGTCTTGGAAAAGAGAGCATGTACAGGACATCAGATAACATCTTCTGGATGTCCAGGGACATTTCCTATGGCTGATAGTGCTGCTCCTTTATCTTCTTATACCTACATGTATATCCAGACACCCTTTCTAAAAAAAAAAAATACACACAGTTTTATCCACTGAAAAAACAGTACCAGTTATTTTGTGCTTTTTTTAGTGTATTTTAGACCCCAGCTGGTGGCTGAAAAAACAAAAATTTGCTGCCATTTCTAGGTACTTTATTAGTCTTGTACCTGAGTTTATGCATTTTGTCCTTGCAATTTCTAGTCCAGCATTTCTGAATGAATCAGGACAAAATAATCTTTGTGCTGTTTTTCTTCTTCTCTGTTACTGAGTCCTTTCCCTTCCTTTTCACCTCTTTGATTTCCATCCCTACATTATACTGAAATTCTTTCTTCAAGGACTGTTTCCTTACAATTTGAAATGAATCATTGGCACTGTGACAACACAATAGGCACGGGAAAGTACGTGCTTTCACCAACCCCCTCAAGTAGGCGTGTATTGTATTAAAATGTCAAACTGTATAGTTGAATATCTACTCAGTAACACAAACACGTGGCGCTGCTAAACAACAGCTGAGGTCCGACTAAGAGCTGAACCCCCCCCCCGCAGTGACCTTGCCCCACCCCACAAACAGAGGACTGCCGCTGTAACCATAATATTGTTATGCAGCTTTAAACAAACCACTGCGCCGAGGTCAAAGAGTCCAGTAAAGCGAAACTGGAAACGGCGCAGTCCCCTGCACAGCCGCTGGACTGTGTACATGAAGGTTTCTTCTACCCGGAGCGCAGGCCGACAGCACAAGGCATGACTAATCACTCCTTCCTGGCAGTATGTGAAGGCCAGCGTGGGACTGTCTAAAGACCATGACATATGCATATTTTATATGTGTGTATTTTTGTGCGTGTCTGTGCGTGATGCCCACTAATACTGGATTAGTGATTGTGTTGAAAAATTGAGTTTAAATATTGAAGCAGTGATAAGAGGTCATTAATACGGTATACTGTATAAATGGAGCTTGAAAAATGCACCCCTTAAATGTGAAATAGATTATGTCAGAGAATACCCTGTTTTATGGATAACATATAAAATTGCAATAAAATCAGACAGTTTCAAACAATTGTTTTTTTTAAAAATCTTGGTAAATTATTGATTTTTACAAAACAGCCTTACTGCCGTGAAAACTTTTGGAAAATTGGCAGTGTAGACTTTGGATATCGTGAGGATTATACTAACAGTCAAGTCAACAGTAAAATACTAAACTTCTTTTCTCCCAAAATGACTTAACCATAAAATAGTAGCGAAAAAAATAAATAAGATTTTTATTTTTTTATGTCTGTAACATATTTAGATGTTTCTGACACTTTTATGGTAAAGGAAAATTATTTCAAGAAAAAGTAGACTGACTGGGTAGACTCAAAGCACTAAAAAGCAAAGGGGCGCTACAGGAGGTTGTGCCCTGTATGTGGGGTGTACCCCTTCCGGCCTAGTGAACAGTGATTCCAGGATAGGCTCCACACCACCGCGGCCTCAGCCAGGACAAGTGATTAGTAATAAGTGAGAGAGAGAGAGAGAGAGAGAGAGAGAGAGAGAGTGTGAGCTGGAATGCTTAATAACGTGTTATAATTTGCTGTGTCTTTTTTGTAGTTCTTTTACTATATTTACTTGTGGGGGAAGTTTTGGAGCGCCCCGAGCATCGCGGACAAGCTGTCAGTCATCTTCAAAGGACCAAGTTGGGAGCCAGGCAAGCCCAGGCTAGGATGTCACTCGGACTTGCCAGCGGTCAGTTGGAAAGGAACACGTTCTCTGCAATCATGCAGTCACTTTGATTTATGACCTGCAAACGTTTGACAAAGCAGGAGGCAGTGAAAGCGGGGTGACCGTTGCACAAAAGGCCTTTTCGCACTTGCACTAGATAAATTAAAGGTAATATGTCGTCGGAGTGAAGACAAGTCTTTGTTTCATGACCAAATTTCCAGAAAAGAGGACAAATTTCTTTCCCAGAGCAGAAGTGTCAGATCTGCTGCCTCAGATGACTTCTGGCTACTTTTGCACTTCTTAAAGTTAATTAGGTGGAATTTTCAAGGAAAGAAATTTATTTGGAACGGCCTACAGGATTTCTACATGAAAGAATGAGACAGATTTTGGAAAGGAGGGAAAAAACATAATAGAGGTTTATGAGGGAGGGTAATGCCACATGAAGCCTGGAGACTTTGCAGAGTGGACACAATGAGCTAATTTTCTCTTGTCTTTAAATAACAGGCTTGTGGGCTCTCTGCGTGGGATCAAACCCCTTTCTCATTCAGGGAGTTGAAAGTGGCCCCAACAGGAGCCCCAGCGGTTCGCTTTGAAATCGTGCTGACTGTGGCACATACTTTGGTGCTCCCACCTCGCCGTGTGCGGGGGGGCGCACGCTTCGCTGTCGCAATTAAATTGGCACCAACGTCTGCTTGGTGATGCTAAACATGTGGAGAACGCAGGACTTTTGACAGAATGTCTTTAAAGGTCTCCTAGAGAGAGACGGAATGATGTTTCTGAGGAAGGAACCTGGGGAGGAGGGACAAGCTTAAAAAAAAAGCTGGGTCTTACATGTTGATTTCTGAGGCAAAACAGAACCGTGGACTAAAATACCTACGTGGTTTTGAAGGAACACCATGCTTGGCTAAACTCAGAAGTAGAGCTTTGAATGGGCCCCTTAAAGACAGCCTTTGGAGACATGCTGTTATTAATATGACAGCTGTATGGTAACTGTGAAAAGGCAAAACAATACCATGAGAAAAAAATTATATCCTTCTTCACTTTAATTATTAGTGACGACATTTTGGAGCACACAACTTTTTTTTTTTTTACTAAAATAAGTGCTCAATCCTTGGTGCGGTTTGCAGTAGGTTGTACTTTTTTTTTTCAAAAGACTTTACACCAAACAACTAATAATGTTTGGTTTTGTACACTTAGCCGCTTACGAGAATTTACCCGTTTATACAGCTGACTAATTTTTACTGCATCAGTGTAGGTACCTTGCTCAAATGTACAGCAAATGAAGTGGGAAACTGTTCTTGACTGAAAGGCTGTGGCTCCAACGACTATGCCACCTGCGGCCCCGTTGATGAACCAAATGCTTATTAAGATAATGTACAATAAAAACAGTTAAAATAGTTTTTTTTAGTGCAGTACATTGCCAAAGTGTGTTCCTGGATCTCAGTGCATGTCTTTTGTTGTAATGTTTGAATTTCAGACATTCATATGTGGGTAGCATTAGCTTGGTTATGCAGGCAATGTTTGTTTCCTGTTCCTTCCTTCAGGTCACTGGAAAGGAAGTTCCACACAACCCAGAGTGGTCTGTCACGTTGCAGACCTATGTCACCCTGCAGTTCCTTCTGCTGCTGGCCGTCTATGACGACATGTTTGCTGCGAAGGCCGTATGTAAAAACCCCTCCGCATTAATAATCTAAATCTAAATCTAAACTACAGTAATAATCACGGGTTATCATACCCTGCGTGGCACTAAAACATGAAACGGTATAAAGCAGTGTAAAAATACATACAGTATGCATATATAATACATGTATGTAATATTTATTTATATATATATATATTTATTTCCATTCCTTTCATCTCTGCTTTTATTTTTTCCATTCCGGAAAGAAGACAAACAGTTACAAAAGGAATAAAAACAAATGAGTTCAGGTTTTTGCAGTAGTTATGCTTGAAACCTGCGATGCTTGGACGTGGTCTAAGTTACTCAAAATGTGGCAGCCCTGCCCTGCGCACCCCTCCCCAGGGCCCTTGTTCTTCCAACTCCCTACCTCAGAGGTTCTGTCAGCTGTGGCTTCTGCGGAGGCCCGTTTCCCATGGAGCTGCGTTCCCCTTGGTGGTCCCACTGTAAATGCAAAACGTCTTAATTGGTGAGCCACCCATGTCCTGGCCAGATGGCCTTCAAGGTCCATCCATCAAGGTGCTCAGGAGCAATAACACCTGAGGTCTGTGGGCGTCTTCAAAATTGAACCCACACATGTACTGTAGACCCAGAGCGCAAGTCTCATTCCTGGGAAGCGCTGTTCTTTATTCATTGACTTTGCTGTACAAACTTTCATAATTAAGCAGAACCAAGCTGGCCTAATTTTAGTTAGTTCTCAACATTTTAACTTGAGTAAAGTAAGAGTGTCCTGTCGCCAGACTCAACAGAGCCAACACCAAGTTTCTCACATGCTTTGTCACCGTAATAACGCTGGTGGTAACGAAGATAATAATAACAATGTAACCTCTGGATCTCAGGGGATATTGTAGAAATAATAACAATATGTGAAACTTATAGCACATCTTAAGGGTTAGCAGATGTTCCATTTGTGTTTTTTTTTTGTTTTTTTTTTTTACTTAATATTGTTGCAGAAATGTGATCTGGGAGCAAATTAACAATTAGCACGCCAAAAGGGTATGAAAATCAAAACAGATTTCGCAGATATTTGCCCCCCACACCACAGCCTCATGCTTCTGAGTACGCGCCAAGTTGCAGCCGGTGTCGTTTTGGGAATCCCTCCCTTGGAAAGCTGGAGACAGTTTGGGATCTGATCCTTTGGGTTGGCTTATACAACACAGTAGTCATATCAGTGGCAGGAATTACAGCAGCTGGCGACCTCCCGCTGCGGCGGCAGCACGGCCAGTTTCATACAGGGGGCTGAATCCTAATGTTGTCTGCTAGTGTCTCTTGTGACCCAGCCATCCTTTTTCAGCAGCATTTGGTCACACCATGGGGCTTTAGAGAGTGAACAAATACGAGGCCAAGGATGTACGGTACTGTGCAAAAGTGTTAGACGTGCAACTTGAATGTGTGTTGAGAAGTACAGGTAGATTCTTATCTACCATCAGGGGGGTTTCTGATTGGTCCCAAATTCATTGTGCAGCCTGAGAATGACCTCAAACACCCAATCTCAGTCATACACAACTATGTTCAGCAAAAAGAAGGAATCCTGCAACAGATGGTCTGGTCCCCACAAAGCCCTGATCTCAACATGATCAAGTCAGTCTGGGAGGACATGCAGAGACAGTCAAAGTGTGCAGAAGAACTGTGGCCAGTTCCTCAAAATGTTTGGAAGAACCTACCAACCTCCACCTTAAACTGCATGCAAGTTTGCATAAGAGAACTGATGCTGTTTTAAAGGCAAAGGGTGGTCCCACCAAATATTGATCTGATTGAGGTTTTTTTTGTCTACTGCACTTTTTAGAAGATTTATTGATTAATAAGTATTCAGGGCATTATTTTTGGAACCATCTTTGCGTTATAGCATTTTTCCCCACACGTGCCTAAGACTTTTGCATAAGAAATGCAATTATGGGAGAGCCATCTCTCCCTTTCTTGCATAATAGATGGCTGCATTTGTGTGTGTGTGTGTGTGTGTGTGTGTGTGTGTGTGTTTTTTTTTTTTTTTTTTTAAGTTACCTTCAATGAATAAATTCTATACAGTCTTGGTACCCTTTCTGCCTGGCATCTTGGGCAAATCCCGACCCCCTCATGTCACCACTGTGTGGAGACGGCTAATGAAGGGCCAACAAGGATGATTTGCTTTTATTTTGGAAACTTGATCAGTATAATACATTTAAAGTTTCCCGCTGTCTCTATACGCCTGTACAGTAGAATACAGTAGTAACTATAAATGTAGTTTTTCATAATTAAGATGTTGGGTGCAGTTTTTTTTAAATCTGTTTTAAGCTTTTGCAAGATGTAAAGTAATGCAATATGATATTAATATTAAAGTGATGAGTTGAATATTTAATGTAACATAAAGAATAGAGCTAAATTTGGAGTGAAGAGTTTATATCTGTCAAGGCTGGTTCCTCTCCATAAATGCAACTGTGAATGTTAAAGGTGATTTTTTTTGTTTTTTGTTGTTTTTTTTTTGAAAGCTCATATTCTACCCTTGTTTAAAGCATTTTACCGTTTTCTTTTATTGTCCCAGTAACCCTTCTTTATGACACATCTGTAATGTTGCTACACTAAGCTGCTGGACTGTTGACTCTGTAGTTTTTCTGGATATTCAATATTTGAATGCTTTTCATACTATGATTTTCTTTTTACAAGACTAATGAGTACTGCAGTTTTTTCTTTTTCTCTAATGCATAGAATTTAGTATCTTTGCAGATTTAGTAACATGTTTTTGTTTCTATTTTTCTCTAGTTGCTCTCTCCAGTGTTATTGCTACTGATGACGGTATATGTTATCTTCACTTTGACCACCCTTGGTTTCATCATTGAAAAAAGGTGCTTCTCTGCTTCCATGGCTATTGCATTCATAATTTCATTTAAGGAATTTTGAAAGATTAGTCTAAACTGATATTTTTTAATGTTCCAGGTCGGAGGCAGCTGTGCTGGAGATGTTGCGGTGTATCCTGTTCCTGTTGCTCTATAAGTCCGGTTATGTGAGGCATCTGATACCGATGTTGTCCGTGCCGATCGAGGTAGGTGAACATCTGTGCAGGTGATGCGTCTCCCATGTGCGGCATGCAGATAAACAGGAGTGGTGAAGAACCTTTCACATGAGCAGTCCTTCCGGTGACTGTTTCAAAGTTAGCAGTTCTGGTGAAAAAATAAAACTTCACCACTGCACCGATGATTTAGGGTTTTAATCCTTCAGTGCAGGTAGTGTACAGTTAAAGAGCATAACCATCCATCACGTGAATCACTTGAAAATACCCTGAATGCATATGTGTTTGGAGGGCAGCCTTTGTAGCCAGTAGTGGCTAGCAGCTAGTCTTCGGCCCCTGCAGTGTTGACGTGCACGTCAGGATGCTCGGCACCGAGGGTGTGTGCCACAGTGCTGTCCCAGCGGTCCCCACACGTCCCTGCGTGTGTGCCTGTGTGCCTGTTGGTGTCGTCCTCCAGCTGCTGAACCCGTGATGTATGGCTCCAGATGCGTGGCCCAATTGACCATAAAATTGCTATGCGTTTCTGGCAGTGCAGCGAAGCTCCGGGTCGCGTCTGACCTCTCATTACTCCCCCCGGCCACCCCGCCCCACAACGCCCCTCTATCCCCTGTGCGGCAGGAGCTCCACTGCTGGATCCAATTAGAAATGTCTGCTGCTAACTAGAGAGGGTTGATGAGATTTGCACATGAGCGCTGAATTGTTCTGTTTTACCGTGTTACTAAACATCTGCTTGCTCAGGTGTTAACTTTTTTTACTTATAATAAACGAATCATCGATTTGACATGGTTTATTTTTCTTATTCACAACTGCTAAATTTGAGCATATTAAGAAGTGTAAAATTGCGTGATTTCTATAGGTGTTTGCATTCAATAAGAAGTGTTTTGCTAGCTTGTAAACTTTCTGACCTTTGTTCAGCCCCCTTCATTGGAACTGGATGCATTGTTTACTTACTATTTATTCATTTAGCAGATGTTTTTCTCCAAAAAAACTTAGTTATTGCTGTGTGACTTGCAGTGTTAGATACACTGCAGTACAGTACCTGTAAAAGATCACCCATCATCTATGTACCACAGTGCACACACATGCACACCCACACACTATGAGCAGTTGGGTCACCGATTGAACTGACACCGATATCTTTGGCCTGTGGGAGGAAACTGGAGCACCCAAAAGAAACCTGCACAGACAGGTGGAGAACATGCAAACTCCACATAGCCTGAGTGGGGGATTCGAACCGATATTTTCTTGGCTCCGTGAGGCAGCAGTAGTATCCTCTTGCTACATATATACAGTGCTACATATATACAACATGCAATTTGCTTTATGTGTTTATATTTTATTTATATTTTTTCCTTACAATTTTTTAAGCTTTCCATAGAAGACTAACAGTAATTATGTTGGAGGATAAGAATGTGTATCTGCCATTGTGCCTTTTTCCCAAAGCTAAAACAATAAGCTAATGATGCAATATTCCAACACTGGATCTGAAAGACCAAAACTTTTATTTCAGCGAAGGTGTTTTGAAGTTGTTCCAAACGATTAGTGGTGGGAAAAGAGCACAGAAAAAAACTGGGTTCATACACATTCAAAAGGCACTCAAATGGAGAGAAGGGTGTGCTGGTCCACTTTAACCACGTCCCTGTGATATATGGCCCCCTTCGACTGAGCGCTGGTATTTATTATTGTGCCGAAGAGTTCCCTTGTAAAGCAGTGGGCTGCACCAGTAAAACCATGTGGCTGCGCTCTGCCTCCCATTGTCTGAGTGGCACATATGGAGCCCATGCCTGCATGGGGGAGGGGGCCGTGATTGGACTCTAATGATGTAACACATGGCTCTGGTCACGCCGTTTGAAGGTGGTAGGATCCCAGCGGCTGGCGGGTAGGCCCTGGCCCTTGCATGTCCCGTGGTAATTACCCCACATCTCTCCGGCTGGCGGCAACCCGCTGGTGAAGTCATCGCCATTTAAGGAAAGGGGTGGGGTGCTGGTGGTTGGGGGTGGGGGGGGCGGCTAATAAAAATACACCTGTCTCAGGGTGTAAAACGAGTCTTTAATGGTGGGTCTTTGAACTGTTATTCACAGCCCTGCCGTGTTAACGGAACGCGGCTGTGATTTATTGCCCTCCGGGTGTCTGACAAGCGATTGTTATATTTTCACGAGATGTTGGAGTACATTAAAGTGTTATCCATGTCATTTACTGTAAAGTCACGAGTGCCTTTCATTGTGGGCGTCTACGACAGGGCGATCATGCTTGGATGCATGCTCCCTGGGCCGATAGCGTGGCTTAAAAGATCAGGTGGTTATTATGTTGTTCATAAATTATGATTAGTGTGAAAGTTACCAAGATAGAATTAATAATATTTTCATACACAGCACAATACATTTTTTCAGCTTGTCTGTCTAGCCTTAATAGGGGAAAGAAAAATATCATGCTGAAAAGGGCAATTCTGCTCTAGAGTTTTCCAAGAGGAGGTTACAATAATATTATGAAGTTCACCCATTCACAGCTTAGCAAAAATGTACGTTGAGCTTTGTGCTTGAAACACAGGATGACTGTAAGGTTGTTGTTTTGAGGAGAAGCGTTATCATTTGGTTGCCTTTTTCTGCCGAAACTGAATGCTGACGTGATAGCTGGCACTGTGGTGTTGCTTCCTGTGGTCCGTTGTCCCTCATGTCAAGGGCTACAGGACCCCGCTAATTTGAGGACAGGGCAGAGGACACGCTGACATCACTTGAGAGGTTGCAGAAAAATTTGAGGCTCTGGAAACTTTAACAAAAAAAAGCAAATGACATCATCAGAAAGCTGCAGAGGGACGGAAAGGAAATATCTCCTTTCCCCAAATCTGACGAATGCGAGAAAGAAAAGTGAGGCGTAATTTGAGTTTTCCTGCAGCTCCCCCCCTGCACGCCCACTGTGGATCCACTTGGGAGCGCTGTGTTTGGAGCCCACGCTGCGTTTCACATCAGGGAAAGTTCTGTGCTGCAGTAGAACAACATACTGTGCTTTGATCTTCAGCAACCAAGAACTCAGTGTTGCTGTTTCATTCGTGCTATTGGATGGGAGAGTATTAGGCCCAACATACACTTGGTCAGTCTATAGCCAATTTTGTCTACTGGGGTGGAGTCTCAACCCTGTTATCTCCTGTAATGCTCATAGTTGGGTCATCCAGGGACCACTTGCAGCATGGTGAGCAACAGTACTTTGGCGCAAGGTCTCTGATCTGTTCCACATTTATCGCTCAAGCTAACATGATACTTTAACGGAACTGGCCATCTCCTCACCCCACTGCCAGCTGCATCACGGTTCAAGGGTCAAATATCGTCATCCTGCACTTATATAGATGTTCAAGAGAGAACGGAATGTTGTTTCTCCTGCACCGTGATGGACAATACCCTGAATAGCATGAGAACCCAGGATAACACAGACAAATTGACACAGATGGTTGTAGATAGATGAGTAAATCGATTAGTAGTTAAGAATATGAAGATATGCAGATAAATGAGAGTTGTGGTAATAACAGAGTAATAGCAAGGGTTAGCTGTTGCATAACTGGTCATGTAATGAGAGTAAACGTTGGCTACCAGGGTAAAATATTACCAGAGAAAGTCATTTTTATCAAGCTGAGATGCACTTTCATGGAGGATGATGAACGTCTTGTAAAAAGCAAACTAAATAAAACCATTAACCAATAAATCAAATGCCATCCGTCCATTACATTAAGTACTTTTTCCTGGTCAGGGTTGCACTTACCTGGAGCCCATCCTGGAAAAGGAAAAATTTAACTGTTATGCAGATTTCTAATTTTTATTAATCTACTGCTTATTTTTTGCATTGTTTCATTGTTTTTCCTTGTATGTCCTTCATTATTTGCTGCAATGTTTTTTTTTTGTATTGTTTTAGTCATTAATGGCACAGTTGTTTACTTTTTACGTCAGACTCCTCATCCTCCATAATTTTTGGATCACCCCTTACATCTGCAAAATTCGCGATCATGTCGTATTGACCAAACAGTTCTCAATTCTGGTTCCCTGTAATCAGTATATGATTTATGGAAATTGGCAGTGATTTCACCGGTTCCTTAGTGGTCTCTAGAGCATATATGCCCTTACGCTGGTTGTTGAGCGTGATCGGTTAACCTTCCCTCATTCCCGCTTGTGCCACTGTGTCCTGAAAGTGACACCCATGGAACTGGATACCTGCTGGAATGGTGTATCCCCCACCCGGGGGGTCTGGGGAGGAGGAGCAAAACAGCAGGGTGGGGGCGGGACAGGTCGCTTACAGGTCCCCAGAGGACTATCCATCTCTGCTGTGCTCTCTGGAATCCCATTGAACTGATTTACAGAATCCCCAGGTGGACAGATGCCCCCCTCCCCGATCACACCATCAAAGAGCTCTGGGGGGGGTCTTTGGCAGATGTCCCCCCCCCCCCCCCCCCGCGTTTCAAACACAACC
>UFQX01000083.1:413332-430146 GCA_900497675.1 Arapaima gigas
CCCCCCCCCCCCCCCAGGGATTTATCTACTAGACCCACCATGGATGCCACTTTCCCAAGCCCCCTCCCATTAGACTGAGCCTCCTGAGGAGTCACGCCTAGTGAGATATGTCCTACGCTGTCAGTGTAGGCTCTGAATTCCACGCTTTTGACAGCGGTGAGGCATGGAGTGTGATGGCCAATCGAGGGCACTCTGCAGCTGTCACTCAAATGCCATTCAACAGAGTAAGAGAACCACGGGTAACGTGGAGAAGTTTTTCTGCACGTAGAAGAATTCAGAAATTTATATTTGCATCTAAACTCATAAGTCACGTGGCTTTGTTGGCACAGTTTTAAAATGGCCAAGAACAGAAGCGATTAACAGTGACAATTGCTTTAAAATCCAGACCAAGAATGAGCTCGATGGCTTTATAAATGTGTTACAGAAGAAATAAAGTAAAACTTTAATGATATGGCAGGTGACAAATGCCAGCGTTCGATTTCAGCAGCATGACATGAGCAACAGAGAAGTGACTCAGCACTGTACTGTGTTCCGCTTGTTTCTGGTGGCCATGTTTTGCCATGTGTTGGATGGACAGCCTCCTTGTGCTGGACACTCAGGCCTGACTGTAGTACGTTCAGTTAAACTGTTCAGCCTTGCTTGGCTAACGGATTTATTTTGCTGGAAGTGAAAATGCTTTATTTCCAATCCACATGAAGATGATTGATTAGTGTCCTGTCCATGGTGTCCCCAGCCTCACACCGTGTTTTCAGGACACGGTCCACCACGAACCTGCATTGGAGGAGTAGACAATAGAAATTATATCTTACAATTGATTTTGACAATTTTCGTTTTTGTGGAGGAAAACTTATATTGTACAATATACAATTATACAATAGTATTGTAAAGAAAAAAGCTATGGGTCCTCATAAGGCAAATAAAGAAGGGTTTTCATATTGCAACATTTATTAGAACCCAAGGCAGTATTTTAAAAGACACAGTAACCTCAAGCCCACACCCTAGTACCAACACTCTTTCAGATGAACAGCTATTTATATTACTCAACTTTCATGCAAATTAACACACAATTGTTTAAATTTCAGTATTCACCACCACCCCTAGGAGGCAGCCTAAGTACAGAGGGATGCTACGTCATGGTTATGTTGTTGTTGCTGTTGTTGTTGTTGTTGTTGTTGTTCAGTCGGTCTCGTTGTGACCTCATGGACGTCAGGGCTCCTGTTCTATTTGGTCTGCAGCTGATTCTCTGAGCTCTTCCAAGCAAATATTCATCACTTCAGTCACACTGTCCGTCGTAGCCTCTGTCATCCCCCAGTCTTTCCCACCTCATTAAGCGGTCAGAGTGTTTCAGATTTACTTTCATTGTCGCTCCCTCCAGTGAGCGCTCTGCCTTTGTTTCCTTCATGATTCTCTCATTTGTTCCTCCTGCAGTCCAAGGAGCTCTTGGCAGTTTTCTCAGCCTTTCTGATGGTCTAATGCTCACTGTCATATGGTACCACTGAGAGGACCTTTGCCCAGAGTGTAGGAATCTTAATATACACTAGTATAACACCAGTAACACACTAGATGTGTGGTTGAGAAATGTAGCTGAATGGAAAAGCATTATAAGAGGTCATTAATACAGCGTATTGCATAAATGGAGCTTGAAAGCAGTGTAGGATAATATAAAATAGAATGGTTATGCCTTTAATAATAGAGAACATTTAAAAAAGCCTATTTGATGGATATGACAATCTAACATGTTGACAAACTTTATTAATTTCATTTTCTCACTTATTTTCATGAACAGCTTATCCTGTTCATAGTTGCATCATTCAAGTGCCTATCCTGAAATCTGGGCACTATGCTAGGTGAGACATATGGATAGGAGGCGAGTCCATCGTAGGGTACCCACATGTGCACTCCAAAAAATTGTTTTGAAATATTTTGTGATTTAAAAAAAATTAAATTATGATGAATTACGCTCCAGTTTCCTCCCACAGTCCTCCCACAGTCCAAACACATGTTTCTGGTTAAATGATCAGTGTGTGCGCGCACGCGTGCACGTGTGTCCCATGCAGGCTGTGGATTTATAGCCTAACGCCCACTGATTCCCAGATAGGGCCCCAGACCAGTATCACCTTGACCAGAATAAAGCAGTTAAGGCAAATAAATTATGGATTAATGATAAATTACTGCAAGGGTTAAAACAAGAATATTTTTGCAAAGCAGCACTATATACGAGGTAGCAAAATATTACTCTATATGTATGTCTGTTTATATACCATATAAGTGTGTATGTATTCAGTCATGCGGTCAGATAAAACACACTTAAATAATAATCAAAATGCGTAAGAGTCTAGCTGGTTCTCGTCTTAGATGAGGGAGTGAAAAGCAGAAGAGGGAACTTTGCGCAGCCGTCGGCTCTCGTAAAAAGTACAAAGGGTGGAGAGCTGGGAGCCCCGGCCTGGTTCCTGTGAGGGCCCCGGCGCAGGAGCCAGCAGAGGAGCCTGCCAGCTTCTGGGCAGCAGATGTTGAGCCGTGACCCCCCCCCCCCCTTTTCCCAGAGTGCGAGCCGCCATGAGGAGGCAGCGTTTTGGAAACATCCCGTTACAAGTCGTCCATCACGGCGCCTGACAGCACAGGCCGACGCAGCCTTGTTTCGATTTCAGCCGGGGAGGGCGGTCTGATCCAAGAAGCGTTAATCCACCTTTACCTGGGATGTCCTTAGATTTGAGTTTGACTGACTGACATGCCCAAGAATTTATTTTTCAAACTCTGCAAACTCTTTACTTCACTTTTAGATGTTTGTACATTAGTTTCCTGACTGGCTGCGAGTGTCAAGTATGTAACTTTTGTCTGTCATTTTCATACTCTGGGTTCGTTTTTTAGGCCAAAGTCAAAGTAGTTTACATGTTTGACTTCTCGCCACAGTGTGTTGAGTGTGTTTGGGTGTGTTTTGTTGCTGACCGGTGTTGGATGGAGGTGCAGTGGGAACACATGCAACACGAAACACACGACAGGGACGTTGCCTGAGCAGCCAAAGAACAGCTGTTTAGCAGACGTCCCTGGTTGTGTTTCATGCCCCTTTTCACCCCACCTGACACCATTTTCCCCCAGTTTTATTCAGTCAAACAGCCATCACCTGCCAATCTTCATCCTTATCGATTAGCCATGGACTTGTGCTGAAGTAAATCAAAAATAATATCTTGACAATTACTACGTTTCAAATTTAACAAATTTTGTAATCTATCGAAAACCTCACAGATAGCGGTCGTGCCGGAGCGTTCATCACGCAGGTGGTGTGGTTCTTATGGCTGTCGGTTTACAGTCGGAAAGCCCTGGGTTTGAATCCCAGCTCCTGCCCCAGTACCTCTTGAGTACAGTACCTTACCTTAAACTGGTCTGTTACAACTGTGCTTCTCGACTTCTTTTGCTGCAGACCTCAGCACGTTTACTTTTTTCCCGACCAATTGAGCTGGATATTACAGTTTTACAGTTAAATAACCATAACACAGTAAGTATAAAATGTTTGCCATGCATTGGCCAGTACAGTATATTTCAGTAACGGCAGGTGGCAGCAATATGCTAATCTGCTTCCGCAGCCAAGACACAATGTGGCGTATAATATCAGTTATAACTCGGATTTTTAAAAATGTTTATTTTTGCAAATTTACACAATGTACAGCTTTAACAGCTTTCACCTTGCCAGAAAGAATTTCTGCACACAACTCGCACATTGAACGTAGTGTCTGAGAATCACCCATCGGAAAAAATCCACGCTTTACATATTATGTATTGTACATCTGATTGAAGCTTAGTTTGCTTTTTCCGAGTATTTTCAGTTGCTCTGTTACCTTTGTTGTTTCTTTTACGTGAGCCGCTCGCAAAAAAAAAAAAAAAAAAAAAACGGTCCATTAACAGATGCTGAAGGCCACTCGTGGTTTACGTTTGTATTGCGCACAATGGAAGACAGAAACACGCGGGTTGTTACTAGCTTATGTTGTAACCCGATGAATGAATGCAAAACTCGGCCAATCATGCGGCGGCACTGTACTGAATATCGGCGTAACTTTTATCAGTCACATCAGAATGTTTCTCAAAAAGCATAGTTTATTTCTGTGCTACCCACAGTGATATTTGGGTTGTTTATCTATATATTTATTTATTCAGTGGACTTTACCCGCCCCGGCAAAGCAACACCTCTCCGCCTGGCTTTGGTCCACGGCCCGATTGTTGAGAATATTTGTGTTACAAAATTACTCAGCAGTGTAAATGCAGAGACCCTGACTGTGCGAACATATATTTATTTGGTTGAATTTCCTCCCAGTCTTGTACAGAGTGAGGCTGCTGTCTTTAAGGGGGCCCTCCTTAAAAAAGGTTAAAAATAAGCAGAAGGCCCTGCTCTGGCTCCCAGAACACCCCCCTCCGCTCCCCCCTCAGCTCCCCCCCCAGCGGGGAACCTGTCGCTGGGACAGGTAGCGAGGGCCGGAAGAACGCGCACATTCCAGGCTCTCTGAGGAAAACAGCTGCGCCTTCCAGAGGAAACGCTCATTTTTTCCCATCAGGCCGCGCCTCTGATGGACACGGGCGGCTTTGGCACGCAGCGCCGGGTAGGATGCAGTTTATGGGCCAGAACACGGAGGAGGAGGAGAAGGAGGAGGAGAAGGATCAGCCGCGCCAGAGCAGCTCTTGGCAGAACGTCTCGCACTGTTCCCCAGTGGCGCAGACCGCTGACCCCCCAACCCCCGACCAGTGCATCATGGGAAACTGTGTGATATGCCTTTCTGACCAATATTTTTCTTCGTTTTTTTTGTCTGGATTTTATGTTTTTCTTTTAATTATTTATGGACCAAGTGTTCATCCATCCATTATCAGTAACCACTTTACCTTGGTCAGGGTTGCGGTGCTTCGGAAGCTGTCCTGGAATCACCGGACTATGGAACCGCACCCTGGATTGACCGCCCGTGCATCGCTGGGGAGACTAAATGTTCATGTTATACATATACAGAGAATTCAACACTTTCATGAATGTATTACTCAGGAACTATGTTTTATATTAACATGTAGTCTAAACCAATTTGTAGTTACTCTTCATTTTCTTTCACATTTTGGCACGTTATACACATCTCCGTCTCCATAACTCAGTGACCACGGAAACAATTTTTTAAGGTTTTTTTGAACCATCCTGTATATGTGATCTGTTATTGTAGTATATATTAAGATGTGCATTTTGTTAAGAAAAAAAAATCACCTTGTTGTGCTTAATCCTTAATTTTATACTATTGCATTCTTTCTTTTTAAGGTTTTGCCTCCTGCTACAATTTTAACTACATTTCTTTTATGTGAAATTTTTGAGCTCAGTGTGAAAATTGCATGACTTGAGTGAGTGTCTCTGCTTGCGTAGGTGTTCATCGCTCTCTCTGCGCTCTACTGGGCCGTGGGCTCCCTGGCTAAACTCGCTGAGGGCAAGAGCAAACATCACTGAGGGCAACGACGTGCAGAGTGGGCCACGGCGCCCCCTACAGTCCTTCAGGAGAACACCTTTCAGCCCCTTTGCAGCCCTTCTCTGTAAGTCTGACCGAGGGTCCCGGTCTTAGTCCACCGCCACACTGATGTTCTTTTTATTTTCAGATTAACTGTAATTCCATTAATAATTAAATGAAAAAAAATTGTCTTAAATTGAGGCCATTGGTCAAGGTCAGAAGATCTTACTGGAACATTAAAAATACTCCAGAGTATAAATGCCTCCATTAAGCCAAATGTACCATATAATGGTTGTTTAATTGACTGCATATTTTTTCAAATATTTCATTTATTTGTATTAACTCTTTTATATTAACCTATATAATGAAACTATAATTAGCCTTATTACAGCTTCATGTTAAGTAACCTGTCCATGAAATAGTATCTAATACTTCATTATGTCAAATATTATTATGAACAACTGCACTCTAATTATATTAAATAATTGATAATATGCTCATTTAATACTCATTAAATTTGGATGGACCAAATACAAGCATATTTTTGACTCGCATGCTTCCTTTCTCGCCAAATCGGTAAAAAAGGCCTCTCTAGTGTTTTCACTGTCAACATGAGTTAAGGAGCATCAGACTCTTTAACACCAGGTGGCGCCATTGTAACTTACCAGGTCTTTGCTACTGTACTGAATATGCTGTATACTGTACTAAATTTATATTTTGGATTGGCATAATGTAAAGCGGTCCAATTTCTTGTACACACCTGAAATAAAGCTGTAAATCAGTTTAATTATTGTCTGTCTTTCTTTGAACATCACTGCTTCATCTCTATTTCAGACATTATTCGTACTATTTTTTTCAAGCAGCAGTACAGAAGCAAAGCAAAGACAGCAGAGCCACTTGAGCTTCCATTTGTTATTTTATTACAACAGCAACATAAAATCAAAAGCAGCTACCCAGAAAACTAATGGGCACAAAAGAGAACTCATCATTTGAATCCTTTTAAGAAGACAGGTTAAAAATAAGTCACAACAGTAAAATGCTCTTACGTTGTTAAAACTAAAAGAAATTAGACTAACACAAGTCTTAGTAAGACTTCAGTATAATATTCAGCAGACATCCCATTTTCCTTTTGGTTTAATATTGAAACTTATTAAGATCCCTCTAACCTATAATTATATTGACATCAAAGGTGCTTGTTTTTAGTAGGAAAACTCAAACAAATAATATTACCTGCATACAGTCTGTCGTGGTGTGAGAGACACTGAAACTGGAACTAGGCATCAGAAAAAGGAAAGAGAGCTTCTATTTTTAAATCTTTGAAGGAAGCCCCAGACAGCGAACATTACACTTGTTCACACTTACGATCCCATTGAAGTTCAGCGCAGGAAGCAGAAGACCCCCTGTTGTGAGGGACGGCCCGGCTGCAGTCTGATTAGTCCCATACCCTCCGAGCTCCCGGCTGAATGAAGGTCCCCTTATGGAAAATGCTAGCAAAAAGCACGGGTGCTTCTTAATGGCTGGGGCTGGATTCAGGGGCAAGGTTTGTTTTAAACACCTAGCGTGTACCATATCTTACTGTGGTTCACTGTGCTGTATGGATGCTGTGTGAACTGGGGACCACGGTGGGGAGTCCCTGTGCTGTGCTGACGTTCATACACTTTGCTGAACAACACACTGCTGTTGCTCAGACACCTCACATCTGAGCTGGTGCACTGCTAAAGTCATGTTTGAAAAGTGGAAATTAAATAAAACAACATACAAACTTATTATCCTGGTTGTTACTGATGCTCCTTTGATTTTCAGCTATACGGTGAATATTAGTCACCCTATCCTTGTGCCATAAAAAGTTATCGATTGTTAATTACACTCCGGTTGCTGCACAAAGATTTAACTTATACCCAGTGAGCAGCAGAGATTTAGTGTTTTGCCCTGTTGCGCTAGTTCCTAATTTGCTCAATGACCAAATATACACTAAACTTCTCATTGACACAGGTTATCCGAGTGCTTTGTTCAGTTGTAGGCCTAAACGGTTATTTAATTAGCTGTAACATCAAATAAAACGGTTTTACTCTATTACATTTTCTGACGTCATTTGAATAAGAAATAGCTGACCCCTAGGATTCTTTACATATGCTAATGTTTATTTCATGTTCTATGATGTCAACAACTAGCACTAAACGGCCAGTCCTGGGGGAGGTGTGGTGTGACAATAACTTGACAGTATCTATCAGGAATATATTTCCAGTCGAATTTCACAATTGATCCACTTGTTCCCTAGGCACTGGGCTGGGAGGGGAGGGGGGTGGGACGCCCCGGATGGGACATCAGTCTGTCACCGTGTCGCCACATAAACACTTCACACACTATGGGCAATTTAGAGTGACCTGAATCATGTCTCTGGACTGTGGGAGGAAAGCCACACAGACACAGGGAGAACATGCAAACTCCACACAGACTGGGCCAGATCCATCCCTCCCCCTTCCGGATCAAAAGAGACAAGCACTGACACATAGTGTCAAGCATCACCAGCTGTCCAGGTGCCCCAGGCGCTGTGAGGTGGCGTGATACCTGCTGCACCACTGTGCTGCCCACGAAACTGTGATGATAACTAAATTTGGCACCATAGTACAGTCGTGGTTGTGTGATACTACAATTTTTGTTGATATTTGCACTTTTTTATACATGGTGAAAATTGCATTGCAACACATGAAATCTCTCTAAATGCACGTGTTTCTTTGATGAACCCTGAAGTACGAATCCATGGACACTTTTTTTGTGAGCATGTGGCTTACATGGTGTTGCAAGATGGGACCTGTGTTCCGGGGACCCTCTTGTCTGTCACAGTGCGGAAATGATGGATGAAAACAGAAGTGGAGCAAAGAACAACCAGGTCAGGGTGTTTCACTCTGTTCACTGTATTTTTCATGCTTCAATGTTTCATGTTTCAATGTGTGTTAATCTTGTGTTTCACTGTGCTATATATTTCATCCTGTATGTTAACTATGTTTCACTGTATCTTTTGCTGTGTGTTTAACTCCTTCCTGACTGAGCATCTTGAAACTTGTTGACTGAAGCTGATTGTTGATGGTGATTAACAACCAACTTTTGCGTAAAAACTAAGTGATATATTTTATCTGGATGTACGGTACTGTGCAAAAGTGTTAGGCGTGCGACTTGAATGTGTGTTGAGAAGTACAGGTAGATTCTTATCTACCATCAGGGGGGTTTCTGGTTGGTCCCAAATTCATTGTGCAGCCTGAGAATGACCTCAAACACCCAATCTCAGTCATACACAACTATCTTGAGCAAAAAGAAGGAATCCTGCAACAAACATGATGGTCCCCACAGACCCCCGAGCTCAGCATGATCAAGTCAGTCTGGGAGGACATGCAAGGACAGTCAAAGTGTGCAGAAGAACTGTGGCCAGTTCCTCAAAATGTTTGGAAGAACCTACCAACCTCCACCTTAAACTGCATGCAAGTTTGCATAAGAGAACTGATGCTGTTTTAAAGGCAAAGGGTGGTCCCACCAAATATTGATTTGACTGAGTTTTTTTAGAAGATTTATTGATTAATAAGTATTCATGGCATTATTTTTGGAACCATCCTCGCTTCATAGCATTTTCCCCCACACGTGCCTAAGACTTTTGCACAGTACTGTATGTCTTTAATTCAGTCTTTGTACCTCTGTTGGCACCTCTGCATGGGTGGACAGTTGCTGCCCCACCATCAGAACATCACTTCTCTGCTCATCTCTCTGGCATTCATACAACTGTCTTAAATTGAGGCTATTGGTCAAGGTTAGAAGATCTTACTGGAACATTAAAAATACTCCAGAGTATAAATGCCTCCATTAAGCCAAATGTACCATATAATGGTTGTTTAATTGACTGCATATATTTTTTCAAATATTTCATTTATTTGTATTCCAAGAAAAGAAAAGTGTCCATAACCTGGCCTGTGACTCAGGTGGGAGAGCAGCGAACCTGACTGATCACAGTCCATATTTCACACACTTTTTTATGTGTGATGTCCCACAACTCAGAAATAATGCGCTTTAGTGGCTTTTTTTTAAATTGGAATATCCATTTTCAACACAGCTATGTGGCAGGTTATTGGTCTGTGGATCACGATGAGATTAATAACAAGCACCTTCATCTGATCAGTAAATATACTGTAAGTACAGTGCATTCGGTACTACCATTTTTACAACAGTGGCTGTGCGGAGAATTCGTAATGGCATATGAAGTAAAAGTTATGGAACCGGTGGGAGATCAGCATGGAAGTGGGTACAAAAGAGATGTGTTTTGAGACCCTTACTGAATGTCAAGAGGGATTCAGCTGCTCTGAGCAACCAGGGGAGCTCATTCTACCACGTTAGAGCAAAAAGCAAGAACATTTGGGCTTTTGAGTTTGGACCTCTTGCGAGTGGGACCAGATGTGAGGAGCACAGCAGTCCAGCTGGACTGTAATGAGTGAACAGGTCCTATAGGTGTCATGGAGCAGGTCCACTGATGATCTCATAGGTGACTGAACTTAAGGCAGACAGCAAGAGGGTGCCAGTGGAGAAAGAGAAGGGGACATAGATGGGATCACTCTGGCAGGTCAAACACAACTCCTGCTGCAGATTCCTAATGTGTTCAGCTTTGCGGACATTGCCTGCTGTATATGCGTCTGCCTGAATTTCTCTTGTCTGTGTCTAGTTACGTCAACGTCTGTATCTGTTGTTGATAGCTATGCCATAAAGATCTTATTGATTTGTGTTGTGTTAGTTTGCGGAATTAAGCATCAGAGATTCCTGCCTAAGCACCATTTATAATCAAACTAAACTTTTCAGACCCCCTAAATATTAATTTTCACAGTTTTGTTGCATGAAGCAGTTGCACAGCATTTGGAATATAAAGTTGGCAGGTAAATGTGCAGATTCATCTTCCTCCAGTCGACGTCTGAAAAGGAGCATCTAGAATCCTTAGACTGAATAATGTAAATGGTTTTATTTGCAGCCACGGGAGATGTTAAATTATTTAAATTCAAAACAGCCTCGAAATTTAAATGATGTGCCAAAAAGTCAGGATGAGTTTTTAGAATATTCAGAAATGGGTTTGGTCATATTTCTAAAACAATCGGACGTCTACGGCATGACTTAAAATTCAACCTGTGATCTCTGGGTAGCACTTTCCATTGCACATCCTTCACCATAGCAATACGGTGCAAAGCCGGAGGTGTTGCTTTTATTGAAGCGTCAGTTAGAACACTTTTTTTTTTAACTGTTTTTGGAAACTAAGAATAGATGCTCGGGTTCAAAAATAGGAAGCTTAGCAAATGAAGTGGGCAGTGCAGGGAAGCAGATGTTGATTTTCCTCTAGGCGGCTCCTTGTTATTTACCCTGTTTTCACTGTATGTAACCGCAGTCATCAAGGTCAGTTGCTCTGATCTGATCTGACGGTTGTTCTCCCAGGAGATGAGCAACCAAGATGGTGCTTGTGAGATATCGCAGCTCACTGAACCACAAATGTGCTCAGCGGTAGCCAGCGCCGCCTCTCCTCAGCTGCACTTTGTTTCACACCTCATTGTGTCGCACCTCAGACTGCGGGTTATGCAACGCAGGTAATCTCCTCCTGTAATCCCTCTCTGAGCTTGTACCCACTTCCAAGTGCAGTGACAGAAATCCAGCTGCAAATCCGCACCTGTGGCCTCAGTGGCCCCATAGCGGGAGGCAGTACGTGTCACAAATATCTCATTTGATTCTCCCTTCACCTCCATAATGTGCACAAACATCATTTTCCCTGGTTTTTTTTTTTTTTTTTTTACAGGAGCAGATGGCTCTGGCCTGGGACATCACATCATCTTCCATCTCAGAGTCTAAGTGAGTCATTCTTCTCTTATGTTACCAACCAGTATCGTGGCACAGGGCAGGTTATGGTTCAACACATCACTGTGTACTTTTTGCAGAAAGACAACAAGTCCTTTGGACCACTTCTCCGACTGTTATATTAGTGTGCTAGATGTTAATGTTAAAATTGTGATTAAAACACTGGCATGCAGGTTGGAAGCAGTCCTGCACAAACTGTACTATTTACAGTTTATTCACAGCAGGGTGGAAAAGACCTTTTAGACCAGGAGAAATGGTCCACCCTGGCAAAGAATTCCTCCAAAGCCAGTTTGTGGTTTTATTCCATGACAAGATGACGATTTTCCTGCTGGTGGAACAAGTAAGTCAGTCCACAACAATGGTCAGGGTCAATTGAGGTCAGGGCAAGTGTGCAGCTACACACAACTACTGAGCCACACACGCACTGTATTCTCTCCCGGGGCTCAAACATAACCCACACGGTGCATAATACGCTCACGCCACAGTCTTGGCTATCAGTTTGAGACACTCCAAAAATATGTACATTTATTTCTTTAGCAAACAGTTTAATCCAAAGAGAAATTACAGGACATTTACAGTGACCAATCCACTGGTACATGTGTTTGGACTGTGGGGGGGAGCCCACACAGGCACAGGGAGAGAGTGCAACCTCCACGCAGGTGAGCTCAGATGCACATCTCAGGTCCTATGAGCCAGCCCCCCCTCCCACTACACTACTGTGCCATATCATGAATCTGTTGAAAGATCTCCGTATGCATTCTCTCCAAATTAATACATCTGTGAGACCTTAATGTCTAATGTTTTCAAAGTAGCTGTTTTTGGCAGGAAGTTCTCTGACTTGCGAGAGAAGAAACTGAACAATTGAATTAATTAAATGAAATATGTATTATATACCAGAAGGCTGAGTGGGACAGAATGGGAATTAACGGCAGCACTTCCTGCACTCCTGCCAGGGTTCCTTTGCTGGTACTGTATACGAGGTCCGGCGTATATTTAATGCGGCTGGACTCCTCATAATGCACGTAGGTTACATGATGCTTGAAATGCTCGTGCAACTACAGTAGGGCTCTGTGAAGAATATGGCAGAGAGGGGCGCAGTCGAAACTGGATTGAGGTTCTGGAGCGAACGGTATTATAAGAGCAAGGGAAACAGTCAGAGCTCATTTGAAACTGACTGATGATGCATAATGTCAGCTGGAAGTGTAGCTATTGGAAAACTGATATTAAACCGATGAAAAGACCCGCGCGTCATTTGTTTTGATCTTTACGTAACATGATTAGTTTGTGGGCTGTTGAAATAAATGGAAAAAAAAAAAAGTTATGTAAGCAATGATAGAGTGACGCTCAGAGACACATTTTCCTCTTAATTCAAATTTAAGGACAAATGTCATGACAACTTCCCTGTGTTTGGGACTTAATAATGTGCAACAAGCGTTCCGGCTCCGTTTGGGAAGCCGGATCAGCCGTTGCCACATCGTGGCAGATAATTTACTGCGTTTCCACAGTATTCACCTGATTTATCTATCGGCAAATATCAATGAACGCTGTCCTCACGTTCACTTTTATACCCGTAAAACATGGTGTCCTTTACAATTTGCAGTGCTACACTTGGACTATAACTAAGTGAGCAAAAATCACATCCATGTTATACATTTTGTGTCTATATCAGGACTTTTGAGCAATGTACCTTTACTGACTTCAGAATGAAGATCTCTTGTTGCTTGATGCAAATACCTTTAAGAATAATACTCTAGAGCAGCGGATCGAGGTCCTGGCCCTGCTGCGCTAGGCTGTATGCTGTTTTTCGCTCAAACTGAGCTCGCCGGTAGGGGGTCATCATTGCTCACCTGCTAACTGAATGAAGTGTGAATTGGATGATTCGAAATCATGTTAGCTGTGGAGTAAACAAGTAAGTTCAGCATTCAGCTGTAATTTGCCAGTTGTGTTAAAATGAATTTGTCTTGAGAAACACCCACCAGGAAACCGATGCATGTTTGCTACTAAAGTATGTTTTTTGCTTGATAAATATAAAACAAACTAAAAACATGATCACTAGCTTCAGCAAAATAATAAGTTACGGAATTGAAACTGCCAGAATGATTTTACTTGTAATAGCTGTTTAATTTTTTAATGTTTTACTTTCTCTGGGGCAAAAGAAGGGAGATTTCTTTGCGTATCTTCACTTATCTCATCATTACTGACAAAATATAGTCAGACGTCGAGTAACACCTTTAGCAGAACGTGACTGAGCTGTTTTTTCAACGGCTCGGACAAAGTCCGAGTGTTGGGTTGTCGTGTTGGGTTTCAGAAAACCAGCATAAACAGTCGTGTGACAGGATAGAGACAGCAGAGGGTGGACAGTTTAAAAGCCACAGTTGAGAGCAACGTCAGTTGGGGAAACCCACAATAGGACGTAAAGGCATTAAAAGCAGGTGGCATGTTAGGTCTGTGCTTCGAGGGACGTGCGCTTGTCCTCCATTAATATGTATTTCGGCTCTGTTTTCTTTTTTTCGCAGATTGATAGAACAATCGTGTAACGGCTGTTACTAGATGTGCCGTGTAAACACTTGTCAGCCGAGCAAAATTTATGCGCTCTTCGAACACCGCATAGGTTTCCAAATATCTGGCTGTCTGTTTTTCTGATAGCACCCAGCCTCCACCGCAGCTTGTGCTAAATATCAGTGTGAAATGTGTGGCTTTTAAAACTGTTTGTCACGGAAGGCTTTTCAAGGTGCCGTGTCTCTCTACTCTTGTGAAACCACAGCCCGCTCCGTGGCCAAAGTGACCGTCTTCCCACTATTATTTGTGATATTCTGCAGGATTTCCACACATTAGCCTTCTAAAAATAGAGCCCCGTGGACCCTGCTGAGCAATTACACCTTGGCCACACATCAGCTCAACTGCGTCCCTTCAGCAGCGAGCGCATTTACAGGAGAGATGAAAGATCGCGGAGCGTCGCCGCTGAAAAGGACGGTATCGATTGCGCTCCGGTCGTGACGTGCCTGAGATTTGCCGAGGGGACAGTCTTGTAGATTCAAATTCATCCTTTTCTGTCCAGTACCAGTTACCAAGGCTTCCTCGAGGAAAGCAACTGGTGGCTGCTGATTCATCTTCAAAATGGACACGGCATGTGCGTCGAGTGCCTGTTTCTTAGGGCGGGCTGGGGCCGCGTAATGACAGTGACTGCCATTCATCACGCCGTCCATTTGCTGGAATGGAACAGCCGGCAGGAAGGAGGATGAGAATCAGATGCCCCGTCGCTTCCTCTCAATATCACACCAGCAGACAGGGAAGTCTGATCTGCAACGTCCTGTCAGGGACCATATGTGTACAAACCCCTTCCTTAACACGTTAATGTTCTGAATTAAACCACAATGCTCAAATTTTTCTCCCTATGGTTAGAAAGTAAATTTGATGCAGGTCGGGGAGTCCACATTTTGACGTGTTGCTGAGATGCCCGCATTTAGTTTTCACACAGACAGTGGTTTACGACTTGGGTTGGGAACATGTGCCCAGGGCCACAGACGCAAGATGCTGCCAAATGACTTGCAGCTGTTTACTGTCTAACATGAGTCCTAAGGCCACATGGGAGAATCCTCAGTACTGAGACATGCTACTCCGATTGAAACGTGCAAATTCAGATCTATTTAGTCATGGGGGGCTAAATTATTAAACCGATCTTCACATGTTCCGTTTTCTTTTCCTTCCGGTTTCTTACAAAACCTGTCTGCAGTTCCTCGTGTTTTTAAATGTTGTACGTCAGTGATCCAGTGAAATGAACTTTTCCAACACACTGCATATGAAAAAGTTACATATGTCTTAGCTGTGCTGTATTTCTTGCAAGTGGCAGAATAATTATAGCCAGTCTCTGTGTGATGTATGTCATAAATCTCCACATTGGTTTTTTTTCTGATTTAAACTGAATGTAAGCACTTCAACTGAAGCAGGGCCTCATACACTGTGGTATTTTGCTGCATCCATCCTTCTTTCTGTTTTAGCAACATGTCCAGTCCCTCCCCAGTCACTGCTAGTGAAATGTAGCCCCGCAACATGATGCTGCCACTCCCAAACCTCACTGAAGGGCTCGTGTTTCTTCAAGCATTAACCGTCCTGTTATTTGTGCACAGGTGGTTGGAACAAAACACAGCATTTTCCAAACTGGACCATCTTAAAGTTTGTGTGAAGCATGAGAGTGACCCAGCTGTGACGTGGGAAAAGGTTTCATAGTCAGGTGAGACCAAGATGAAGCTTTTTATCGAAAATTCCCTCTAAGTCTGGTCCCACCATCTGGTAAAACTCTTAATACAGGGAAATGCGAGCAAACCTGCTTCAGTCTGTTAAAACAGTGAGGTTTGTGAGAAAGTTCCCAGTTCAAAAAGCCAATGATTCCTGCTGAGTCCTGTTCAGTCCTTTTCAGAATCTGTGGACCTGTGGAATTGTTCTGCTCCAGCATCATACAAGCAACCTGGTGCATGAAAGTAAAAATCGCCCCAAAAATGTGCACAAATCTGGTACATACTTAACCCAAAACTCTTACAGCCAAAGTGTGGGATTTGAACAAGTAGGAAACTAGCACATTTCAGTTTTTTTGTTTTTCTTAAAATAAAAAAATATGCATCTAATTAATCTGAGAATACTTCTGAGTTTCAGCGCTTTGAAATAGAGGAGAATGAAGTTTCATTCTGCCATATAAAACATCCGCTTTAGGTTTGTTACAGAGCTCGAGGTAAGTGCCGCATTGGTTTTGTGATTTTTGTGAGCTGAATATGAATATTTTGGGTGTTTTCTTTATTCCAGGCGTGAAGTGTTCTTTGTTGTTCACAAAAAGCGACAGCCATTGTGTGCCGGTGCCAACAGCTGGCTCGCGTGATGAGAACGTCCTGTCATCGGAGCCTGATGGAGTCACACTTACATCTCTATCCAGCGTGCGCTGGCCGTGACAGTAAGCGTACAGCAGTTCCGTTCCGCCACAGTCGCCTGTGTTGCACTTACATTTTTGCAGTTCAGAACTTTGTTTTGCACATCTGACGCTTTTCAAACATCCTGTAACGTTTTCCAGCCGTGGCTCTCGCAAAAGCTCGTGTGATTTATACGAACTCCTTGTCAAAGCAACACTTTAATTTGTGGTTAATATAAAGATATTTATTTGAGAGTCTGTGTACAGTAGAGCTGTCAACCGAATGTGTTATGCGGAATAGTACCGGAATCCCTTTTGGAGGGGCAATCTTTGCTGATTCGGTTCTCATCAGAGCAGATGTGAGGATATTAATCCTGATTTATATTTAATCTGGAGTAATGTCTATAGGGCCCTGTGTGTTGTTGCCCATTACCAGCTGTGCAGTGTGTTGATGGAAATGGGCTAGAAACAGGGAGCACAGCAGCTGATGGGAAGAGACTCCCCGAGCGTGTGTGTATGTGGGTGGGTGTGTATGTGGGTTTGAGTTTGTGTGTGTAAGTGCAGGGGGGGGGGGGGGGGGGGGT
>UFQX01000083.1:430155-511776 GCA_900497675.1 Arapaima gigas
CCTGGGGGGGGGGGGGGGGCGGGGGGGGGGGGGGGGGGGGGGGGGGGGGGGGGGGGTTGTGACATCAGCATGAGAGTGGAAAATGATCATTTCAGGAGAGCAGAGGAGACGGATGCTGCTCTGCTCACTGACACACACACACGCACGCACGCACGCACGCACGCACGCATATGCAGAGAGCCACACAGGCACTCTGACACACTCGCCCTCCTCACACACACACGCGCGCGCGCGCGCCGCGGAGCAGCTCACCGCCCGAGTGTCCTGGAGACGAGCGCAGCCCACAGCGTTGGTGGTGCACGTCGGCAACATCTGTAAACATCTGACCAGGAGCGCGCCCACGTTGACTGCAGGTGAGCGTGATGCTGCTGTCTCGTGTTATGGCTCAGCGGAGGACGAGCACTTTCTTCTTCCCAGGGACTGAGGCGCTTCAGCTGGTGTTTCTGTAGTTTTGTAGCGTGGGATTGCAGCAGGCTCCCCGCTGGTATAAATACTGCAGTTGCATCCACTCAGGAAGACCACAGTACCAGAGACTTCACCCCACTGCACTCAGTGCCTGCTGGGTTCATCGGTCCATGTCTAAGTAATTCTTTCTGTGCTGCTATACTGACCCTGCCTGTGGATTTCTCGTGTTATGTTTTGCCTTCAGGTTCCCCCAAAAAGGGTGTGATCAGTATAGACTGTGCCGCGGCGTGGAACACAACATGCACTTTATGTGTTTGTGAGAAAACGAAATGTAAAATGTTATTTGAAATGTGACCACTGGAGCCAAACAAAGGCTGATGCAGGATTACGTTCAATAGTGAAAGTAGGTAAGTGCAATGGCTGAGAATGTTAATGGAATGTTATGTACAAAGGGGTCTAAACGGACAGTAAAGGCAACGTGTATCCCTCACGTTCCACCGCACCAACTGTCAGCAGGCAAAAATAAAGAAGTATCTATGAGTACAATGTCTGTCCTCCCAGGAGAGACTGAAGCACCTAACATGGATGTATGCAGCTGCAGCGAAAGGAGACTCTGCTGTCTACGCTTGTGTCCACCTTATGTGTAACTATAGGCTCCCAGAACAGGCCTCCGTCGTGTTTTTTAAAATCCCACAGCCTTATGGGTCACACGCTGAGTACAAGAGGAACTATGAAAATCCGTACAGTACGTAGATACTATTCAGGCAGAACTGAACCCTAGTGACCCTCTCAGCCACTGTAAATCAGCTAGAAATCTATATAAAGAACCCTTGGTGCAAGGCAGTGGGTAGATTATAAACTGGGGTTAAAAAAATATAAGGGGTGGAATGGTGGTGTGGTGGGTAGTTTTGCTACCTCGGAGCACCTGGGCTTTTCGGGCATAGGTACAGATCCATCTCGCTTTGAGTGGCGTTTGGGTGTTGTCCATGGGTTTCGTCCCGCAATCCAAAGGTATGTGTTTTAGGTAGATTAGTCACTCCAAGTTGACCGTCGAGGGTATTTTGTATGTGTGCGTGTTTGCGATGGACTGGCATTCTACGTAGGGTGTACCCCTCCCCGCCTAGCACCCAGGGTTTCCGGAGCGCTGCTACCCTGATCGGGACAAACGGAAGGCGTGAGAGTGAGAAAAGCAGAAGTTTTAAAATGTTTCTTTGTCTCCTGCGTTTTGAACACTATCAGTTACTCCAGGTCCAGGATGAAATGAGCAGATACTGTAGGTCAATGCAGCAGGTGTCCAGTATGATGATCTAGTATCTCTTTTGCAATCAGGTGAGTCCAAATTGACCCCCATGGTCAGGGGATCAGAAGAGCTAGCAGCCCTGTCTTCTGAGAAGCTGCCTGAAAGTTTATACTTCTTCATACAACACAGCAGTTAGCAGTAGTACTTTGAGGAGCAATAGCTGCAGAGAAATATCGCCAACGAGAAACAGAATGACGCGCGCCCCCGCCGGCACAGTCTTAGACCCCAGTGGTTGCACTAGTCATTAAAAGATCATTAACATGGATTAAAACCATTAACTGTATTTCACAGCACAATACAGTGCTGGTGTTAAAAATAAAACAAGTTCTTCAAACAGCCCTGAACAAACGCTGCATAAAATGCTTAGGAGGAAAGATATGAGACCAGGAAGGACTGACAGTAGAGATTCTGCAGTGAAGAAACTCAGTCTTATTTGTTAGTGAAGTTAGCAGTCAACGTATGAATGTAAGATAAATTCGCGGGCAGATTACTGTTTTACGGATTACATTATGCCATCAACGTGGTAAAATCCTCACTAGGACTGTGGATGTACGGTGTTGTGCAAAGCAGGAATTGCTCCAAGATGAAGACACTAGACTGAGGGGTAACAGTTATATTGCAATGTTAACTACAGTGATGTGGAAAAAGAAAGTACAATTCAGTGATTTTACATATGAGGGCATAAGAACAACAGTCTCATCCTCACCAACCTCAGACAACAAACATGACAGATTTTAGCGTGTTATTATTTATTCAACAAAAAGTAAGACAAACCGCCGAAGCCATGTGGGAGAAGATTAAGCTCTTCCTTACTGCTTGCTTCGGAATTAAGACGGTACCTGGTAGCTGGGTGCCGATAACCAGATACATAGGGAAATGTGAGCACCTCTATAAATGCAGAACTTTTGTTAGCTCGGTGCTCTGAAGTATTCAGGTGTGAGGTAACACGACGTTGAGGAGAAAAGACATCAGCAACAAACCTAGAGAAGCACTTGTCGGTGCTTATCGATCTGGAAAGGTTTATAAAGTCAGACTGTAATGTGGCGAGAGGAAATGGAAAGAACCAAAGACCTGCATCTAGGAATCTTACAGGCCTCAGTTAACTGTTAAAGTTCATCACTGTACTGTCTGAAAAAGACTGAACAGGTATGGCTTTCATGGAACGGTAGCCAGGAGAAGGTATCTTCTCTCCATGTCCGACCGGCGTAGATTGGCAAAGTTGCATCTGAACAAAATTCCGAAATTTCTCCTTTGGAAGACCGAAGAGGCCAAAGTGGAGATGTGGTCATCATACACCACGCCATGGCGTACCATCACAAAAACTTGTACCAAAGGATTCTTCAGCCAAGTGCGAGGCTGTCCAACAGCTTGGTTGAAACTGGGTCCTGCAACAGAACAACGATTCCGAAAGCATCAGCATATCTACAACTGAATGGCTGAAAAAGAAAAGAACTAAGGTGTTGGAATGACCATGTCGAACTCCAGACTTCAACCCAGCTGAGATGCTGTGGAGGGAAAAACTGAAGCAGTGTTGTAAAGAAGAGTGGCCAACATTCCTCCACATCATCACGAGAAACTAATAAACGTGCGGAAAACTATTACTTGAAGTCATTTCTGCTAAAGCTGCTCCTACAAGCTGCTGCGTCGTGGGGTGTACTTAGTTTTTCACACACCACTCCGGAATTTTGCCACCGTTTCTGTAAACAAACAACACACCTCTTACGCGTCGTTTGTCACCGGAGGTTATATTTACCTGAATTTCAGACGTGGTGAGGAATACGTGGTTTTTTCTTTGTTACGTCATCATGTTTAAAGTAATAGAATTGAAAGAGGGTGTACTTTCTTTTTCACATCACCGGTCGTGCTGTGGAGTTAGTGTGCAGAAAGGAATTCGGCGTAACTCACAGAAACACATTATCACCACTAAACAGAAACCTCACGCCCACCACACCTCACGTCCTCCTTCGCGCTGCAGCGCACGTCAGTGTCGCAGCCAGGAAAGACGCTCTCCGTAACACACAGCTTGCACGTCCAGGAGCCCTGTATTGTACGTACTGAAAACGGCGCGCCCCTAATGTGTTTGTTTACGTAGCGGAATAAGGAAGCTGTCACATCATTAATATTTCCACCAAATTTTCATCGTAAACATCAGCACGCATGGTTCGGTGTTTTCCATGGTTATTATTCACAACTGTAGCTGCGAGTATGACATGTGAAGACGCCACGTAGTGACTTGCGAAGATACCGACTTGTTAGTCATGCAGCGTTGATCCGCAGCGGCGAATTCGTCTCCCACACTGTGGTGTTTTCATATTCCGCGTGACGTGAAATGTGAGCCTGGATCACCACAGGAGAAAGGCCCAGGAGGGTGGGGGGACCCCTGCAGGGGTTTATTTTTCCTCCCCTTCTCTGCAGTTGGGTTTTTTGTTTTGTTTTGTTTTCCTCTCCTCAGTGGCCAGCTGATTTATCTCAACATGCGTTCATCTCTGTCACCTTTCTTGTGTCCTTGGACCTTTGGTCAGAGCAGCGTGTCGCCTTGGTGAGAACAGCGCGGTTTAGAAATAAGCGACTGGAGCTGAGTGTTATAATGGTGTTTTTGGCAGACTGTGAACTGTTTGGTCTGTGGACCTGAGGGCATCTGTGTGTGAACACCTTTGACCTTTGAGTGGCTGCTCTGCTGCGCTCAGTGGCTTCTGTTGTCCTCGGAAGCGCAACTGGTTTGAGGCGCGGGCGAGACGGCGGAGACAGCAGACGCTTTCACACGGCTTCCCGTCCAGGATCCAGCCTGATGACGGTTTCGGGGACACAGCTGTGAATCATCTCACTCAGCGCCATGACAAACCAGGAGAAGTGGGTAACCCTGAGCCCCTCGGAGTTCGCCCAGCTGCAGGAGTACACACAGTGTAAGTGTGCGTGTGTGTGTTTGTTCCCTTCTTTCCTCTCTCCTAACTCACCCGCATCTACAAGCGGAATCTTATTGGCCTTTTAAAACTGGGCTTCTTTTTAATTTACTTTGATATTAACTTATTAAATAACTTCTCACCCAGAAACCTCCTCTCAGCACAAAAGGTCTCCAATAATTTCTGTAAAATGCACTTTCAGAAGACCAGTGTTCCCAGAGAGAGTTGTGTACTTGTGTTGGAATGAACTGATGTTGTTGCAGGCTGTAAAATTCCCAATTCCCAAGTCAGCACCCTGGTGCTCTCATCGTCCCACAGCCTCTCCCGCAAACGCAATCTCTTTCGTTCCATCTCTTTATAGCCGCAGAGGACCAAAAACAAGTTGCATACATTATGAACACATTCGCGTCCGTACCGCTGTGCTTCTCCAACTGCTTCCCGATATCAACAGTGAGCCGGAACGTTAGCGGCTGGCAAGTCTCACGGCACCTAAGCTGTTTATGCATCAGTTCAGGTCTCTGTGTGCCTGTGTGGGTTTCCTCCCACAGTCCAAAGACATGTGTTTCTGGTTATCTTGCCACTCGAAACTGTCCATCGTGTGTGGGGGCCACCCTGTGATGGACTGGCATCTTGTCCAGGGCGTAGTGTCAAAGCCTCGCACCCAGTGAGCTCTGGATTGTTGCCTGTGGTTAACAAAAGTGAATGAAAGGCAAGTTATTATATGTGTGTATGTTTTATACCTGTCCGCGGTGACGTCTCTGAAGCCTGCGCTCGAGATGAGGAGGAGGAGACTGCTGACAGCACACACAGGGGTCCCGCAACCTCTGCTGGTCTCTCGCACCCGGGGACAACCTGTCGATTTTGAGGCTGTTGTCGACCACACACTGACAGCAGCTCTACGATGGCAGAAAAGTTTGAAACGTTCTCCATCTTTTGGCTTTTCTCCTTTTGTTATCAAACGTCACTCACGTCAGCAGACCCTTTAATTCGTAGCCCTTTACTTTTTTTGTGTGTGTTAAAATGGCACGGCGCGTTCTCCTTGGTCCCTTAAAGCACCTTCTTCATGCGTGAAGAAGAACTTCCCACAACTCCCCCACCCCCGGCCCAGCTGCAGCTATGGAGGACGTATCCACGACTTTCAAAGTCACAGATGCAGATTTGGCTTTAGAATCTTTCCCCGCTTACTGTATGCAAATTTTTGTCAACTGGGTACGAGATTAAACTGTGTAATTCAATGTACTGAAACCTTATTTTAGATTCCAGCAAGAAGCTGAAGGATGTGCTGCAGGAGTTTTATGGAGATGGTGTGCTGGCCAAATATAACCCCGAAGAGGTAATTTCTCAGCTACAGCTTTGGCTGCCTCTGAATAAATTATTTTTGACTGGTACTGTGGTTTATAATTTTAAGTGAAATATGATACATTTTTCTTAGCAATAGCATATTTATATAGTATTTACTCAGCTATTGTTTTCATACTTCAAGTTGCATAAGAGAAGCTGGAAAATGTTACAGATTATGAGCATATAAGATGATTCCGTGAGGATGGTTTAATGGTTATTTTTGTCTTGATCGTATAACCCTAACCCTAAGTTAGAAATCTAGAAAATAACAAATTGAACGTACGCAGTCAGTTCATAGTAGAGACTCAAATTCCAGCAGAATTTATATGTGTTTTTATGTAGTTTTTCCGTTTTGGACCCTTTGATCAACTGTTTTCCCATTAATGATCCATTTAATCACTCAAAGATTAAAAAGCTTAATTTTCCCCACCAAATGCTACACAGAAGCAGGAAATACTGAACCAGGTAATGGACTTTCTGGCACAAAATACATTTCTATTAAAAGCGTGCTTCCGGAGAGCATCTGAATCCTCCCATATTTGCCCCAGGAGATCGATTTTGAAGGCTTCAGGCTCTTCATGACCACATTCCTGGAGAGCGAGCTGTCAGAGGACTTCTGCCGGCACCTGTTCCTGTCGTTCAGCAACAAGGGCCACGAACCCAGCCCCTCGGCCTCGGACAAGTCTAAAGTCCTCGGTGAGCAGAGGAGAACAGCTCCAAAGCCCGAAGAACCCCTCCAGCTCCTGTATTCATACCGCATGTGATTTCCCCCAAACGATTCATCATGCAAACAAATAAAGGGGCCAAATCTGTCAAATTCACACATGTCATCCATTACGTGTGGTCCGTGCGAGGACTTCTCTGTCTTGTTAACTTTATTTGGGAAAATATAAGAAAAGTGCAGTTTGGAATACAGACAGGTTTAAGTGGAGGGAAGCAGAGAACATATTACACAGGAATTAAGTAAAGTGGATTTACGCACCAGCGATGTACAGTGTTGGACACCGGCTTTGTGACGTGGAGATTTATGCACCAAGTGTTGACTTTCGACGGTAAAACAGCTTCTAAATCAGTTTCCGCTCACTGTGCTCTATTGCCCTGACTAATGTTTACACTTGTTTTGCCAAAGCCGGGGTTGAGCAAATTTCAGCCATTTTCAGAACAACAACGTTCCTAAATCCTTTACATTTAGACCCTTGGCACTGAAACAAAAAAGTGCTCTTTTCATCTTGTTTAATGATACCTCGGCAGTTTTGCAAGTGGCTCATCATGACCGTGAGACCTTTAGCAAACCCCTGTGAGACGTGGTCCACAGAGAGTTCGACAGAGGCTGTTTGTAAAGAAAAAATGATTATTCCTTCTTTTCTGTTTTGTCTCTTCTGAGGTCTCAAACTTATCAAAGGAAACTCGACACCGCTGAGGGTCTCGGACCTGGCGAAGATGGACCCGCTGGACACCGTGCAGCTGAAGGACATTGTGTGTTACCTGTCCCTGCTGGAGGGGGGACGTCCAGAGGACAAACTCCAATGTAGGTATCCTGAATGTTCTCCTCTGTCTTCGTTTATTCAGTTGAGGTGTAGAGTATTTTAAGTCAAGGAACCTTTGACCCCGTTTAACTAGCTAACTTGTCACATTACTCATTGATTTCCCTTTGAAAAAATTAGAATGGACCAAGGTTCAAGGTTCACTTTACTGTCATTCTGCGCAGGTGTATGAGAGGACAAAATAAATCGTCTTCTGGAGCACGGTGCACAGTGCACTGAACAGACAGCATGACAACACAATACAGATCAATCGAGGTAGAAAATAAATAAGTAAGTAAATCAGATAGATAAAAATAGTCAGAATAGATAAATAAAAACATAAAAGAAAGGAGGATGAGTGCAAACAGTTGGTAGTGATGGTGATGATTCTGTGGGAGGTGGTTGGCAGTGGTGGTGATCCAGAAATCAGCAGCCTGAAGGAAAAAGCTGTTTCTGAGACTGGTGGTTTTGTCCCACAAGCTGCAGTAGCGTCTTCCAGACAGCAGAGAGTTTGAGAAGGGTCCGCAGTGAGGATACGAGCATCCCGACACACTGCTTGCCGTAGGTGGTCTGGATGGTGGGCAGTGAGGTCTTGGTGATGGACTGGACAGTTTTCACTACCCACTGCAGAGCTCCCCCAGTCACAGGCAGTGCAGACTGAGATCCAGGAGGTCAGGATGGTCTCCGTGACACGTCCGTAGAAGGTGGTTAATATGTCAGTTAGTTTTTTTTGGCATTTGGCACCAGCAAATGATACCATCTGAAAATTGTGTCAGAAGCAGAGTTCTGTTCATCTATGAGGCAGTGAAAACCATCACCATGTACTGAGTTAGAACAGGGTGCAGTATTGCAAGGAGTATGTTTTGCTGGCACAGTTGTTGACATGGCAAAATTTCAGCGCCGTTTCTAATGGTCCGTGTGGGGCCTGAATTTTTTTAGTGTTGCAATTACACCTTTTTTATGCTCCCCGGCCAAGTTTATTGTAATGAGACTTGCTTAATGGCAGGGGAGCCGTGGTTATGTACCACAAAACACATGTTCAAACATTTTCAGGGATTTTTATAGTCAGCAAATTAACATCAGCTAATGACAGACAGGCAAATCTTGTTGCTACTTCATTATTCTTGCTGTGGTTTTTGAGCACCTCCTTAATACTGTATTTATGGATTAAAACAAATACTGTGCACGCATACTTCCATTATGCAGACGTTCTCCACACGTACACTGCCGTTCTAGTAAGAATACCGCGCTGGAATGAACGAAAAGTCAGAGCAGATTCAAAGTTCACAAAGGTCAGCAAGCAAGCGAATCCTGTGAGGTTTCTGACATCGTATGACATCCTAAACCACATTCTTTATGGTTCCCTGTGCTGCCTAAATCACGACGGCTCCCAACACATCTGATCGTTCCTTATTTCATTTCATTCCTAGTCTGCATGGAACAGGTCTGAGAGGGTATGAAGATTCACACTGAGCTCTCGTCCTCATAGTCCGTTGTTTTTAGTCTCTTGTGCAGTTTATCTGCACTTTTAATATGCAATTTTCATTCATTTAATCCACGTGTTCTCTGACTGTGCTGCTTGCAGAGCTGCCTGTTTCCATGGCGATGCAGCGTGATGCAGTGCGCACTGCGGGCCTCTTCAAACTGCCACCATGTGAAATATCACACATTGTGTTTTCCTTTTCAGCGGATCTGTTTTCTTCTGTCGCTTCTTGTGCGATGTTCATTCAGTCCTGCTTTAAAGTCAGTTTTTCTCCCTACCTGTTAGCGGAATGTGGCCAAGTTAGCAAGGAGCTCCTCAGCGTCTAACAGTAACATTAGCAGAGAAAATGAAGCACAAATAACAGTTTTTGGTACATTTTACAGCTGCTGTCCTTTGTTATGTGCACTGACGGGCCAAGGATGTTTTTAAGGAAAACAAAAACATCTTATATATCTTA
Organism: Arapaima gigas; assembly: GCA_900497675.1. Classification (NCBI taxonomy): domain Eukaryota; kingdom Metazoa; phylum Chordata; class Actinopteri; order Osteoglossiformes; family Osteoglossidae; genus Arapaima; species Arapaima gigas. Next base: position 439,565 of record UFQX01000083.1, read on the forward strand.
TAAGCAAAAACAGCTTATAGTTCTGTATTCTTAGAGTTTGGTCATATTTAAGGTGGCAAATATGTTATATTGTCTCATTGTTTCTTGTTTTTTTGGCTTTATCTTAGTGAAAAGGACAAACATTTCATTGTTGATCTGAGTTTCTGCCTTCTTCTTACCATAAAATCCATGTCATGGATTTGTCTAAAACGTGCTGTTAATGTATGATTCATTTAGTGTGATGAATTTTCTGCTAATGTGTTATCGCTTCCTTTTTTCTCCCCCAGTTATGTTTCGCCTGTATGACACTGACGGGAATGGTTTTCTGGACAGTTCTGTAAGCACTTCCCAGCACCAAACCTCCTTCATCCGAACGTGTGTCTTGGTCAACAAGTTATATTCGTCATACTGACTCCGATGTTTGTTACATTGTCTGTGCCATTTATGTATAGCTCTTATTCTGTACTTTTCCTGGGTTATAACTGTTATATACCATTATACAGTATAGTCAACAGTATAGCAGTGAGCACAGTGCGGTAAAAGCAGACAGTCAAGAAAGTAACGTGGACTGATGCAGCAGCACAGAGACGTGTGTGTATTAGGGCACCTTGTGCAGTTTGAGCTCATTATTAACAGCCGAATGTAAAGAGAGAAAGATAAACAATACCTCCTATTTCCCCACTCTGTGTGTGTGTGTGTGTGTGTGTGTGTGTGTGTGTGTGTGTGGCTGCTGCTATTTGAACTGCCACAGGGGAGGAGATGCAGTTAAACTGTCAAACATGTAACTTTTTTGTGGGATTAAAAAAAGTTAAAATTCAAGATAAGATGTCATTTCTAAATTCTGTCTTTGGTCACGTTTTCCGTTTTAGGAACTGGAACATATTGTCTCTCAAATGATGCACGTCGCAGAATACCTCGAATGGGATGTTACAGAACTAAAGCCGGTAAAGATCTATCTGTCTGTCTGTCTGTCTATCTATTTATTTATTTTTTGTGTTATTTTATACTGTAAATCTGCCCCCCCCGCGAACGCAGATCCTGCAGGACATGATGACAGAGATCGACTACGACCACGACGGCACCGTGTCGCTGGACGAGTGGATCCAGGGTGGCATGACAACCATCCCGCTGCTCGTGCTGCTCGGCCTCGAGACGGTGCGTGTGTCTCACACACACACACACACACTTATTGCAGTGCTTTGTGTGGAATATTCACGGTTTTAGCCCCCCGTTAATAAGTTCAGTAAGGTGTTCTCTCCTTTTTTAACAGCATTCAATTTCAGCGTGATGTTCGTTCGCACCTGAGTGCAAGCGTGTGCGTGACGTCACACGCACGCGCTCACGGAGGGGATCACTGTGCGTGCGCGCGTGCGCGTGTGAGACGCACGGTCTCCGCTCCCCGGTCGAATAAACTGGCAAGATTACTGCTCGCTTTTGTTAAAAAAAAGTGTATTTTTAAATACTAATAAATTGAATTTGATAGTAAAATATCGTGAATTACATTGTAAAACTTGTTTAAAAAGAAAAACATTTAAATATGTTGATTGGGTTCACGTGCGAGACGCGGGTTGGGCGTGAAGAGCGCGAGGACGCGGCGGACTCGTTTGGGAGGAAAAAAAAAAAAACAGTCACGGCGAAAATGATAAAGATGGCTGAAAACGGCCCTTCAGATCCAGTTAACGGGAAAGAAACTTTCAGGGTATCTTCAAGTAGTAACCCTAAGTCGTGTGGGTGCGCGTTCTGTAAAGAAACACCGCGAGTATTACGTCAGGAACGCCGACAGTCACATATTAAGGTGGAATTTTCTCACTGCTGCTGTCGCGATATTTTTAGAAGTGTCAAAATCTCCGTTTCATCACCTGGTTTCAGCTCTGTTGTGTGATTAAACTGCAAAATCCGATTTGAGATTTAAGCCTCACTCAACTTTGACAGGCCGCTTCCCTTTTTATATAACCCTGCAAACATTAAAATAGTGTCGCTGCCGACATGCGGACAAAGCTGTTAACAAAAATAGTAAATAAGCGGACCGCCCTTTGCAGCCACCAGGGGGCGATGGTAACGTGTAAATGATCGGTAGCGACACTTAAACTCAGTTTTCACACGTATTAAACCTTTTACCAAAATAAAATGTCCCATTTAGAAGCCCACCTCTCCTATGGATTTTAAATTGACAGCAAATGTAAATTAGCCACGTTTACACTTGTCCCAAATGTATTAAACTAAAGGCTTGCGTCGCATCAGGCTAAGAGGTGATTCACGAAGTGTCCACAAGATGGAGCCTGTGTTCTGTTTCAGTGTCACCAAAGTTTCACAGTTTTTTCCACTCATACTGTTTAGTTTGTCTCATTTCTATGCTTGTCTCAGATTACGTATTGTGTCCCAGTATAATGGCACCATAAATAAGAACAGACAGCTACTGGAGACTGATTACAATCTAATTTTTTCTTATCCATCTTTCTCAATTAACCCTCATGATTGAGTGTCCTGATGCAGTGTATTCCTTATGAATCATGAATACTGATGTCCTGTGTCTTCAGCTTTTCCCCTTCTGTCATTAAAGCACATACAGCGACTCGAACCTGTTTTTCTAAATCTCTCCACCAGAATGTGAAAGATGACGGACAGCACGTGTGGCGACTGAAGCACTTCAACAAGCCGGCGTACTGCAACCTTTGCCTGAACATGCTCATCGGACTCGGCAAGCAGGGCCTCTGCTGCTCCTGTGAATATCCCCGCTTTTAGTCCATTCGCAGCATTTTCAGCTGTGTTTTGTACGTCGTACCTTACCGTGGCAAATACCGACAGTGTCGGCAACTGTTTATCGCTTGTATACGTGGTTTTAAGTGGTTGTCTTAGGAAAACTGCGAGGATGCTTGCCTCTGTACACGCAGCCGCCCGTCATCTCCTTTGTAAGATTTAGTGCTTGATATTTGTGTCGTCGTATCTGTCGCCAGTCTGCAAGTACACAGTCCACGAGCGCTGCGTGGCCAGAGCTCCGCCATCTTGCATCAAAACATACGTCAAGTCCAAGAAGAACGCCGAGGTACGTCGGATCGAAGTGCTCCGCCATGTGCACGTGCGGAAAAATCGAGTTCCACAGAGCTTAGCCCAAGGGCTCCTTTTCTACTAATGGAATTAACATCAAATGTTTGTGTTTAGCGTGCCAAATTGCCGCATTAGCTAGGTTTAATCAATAAGCAGCTACTCTTCTCCATACAACAGTGTTTACAAAATCTCCTGCTCTGCTACCCCTTTCAGTGTCTCTGCCTTTGCTTTATTGTTCTCTGGTTGTTGCGTGAAGGTGATGCACCACTTCTGGGTGGAAGGAAACTGTCCGAACAAATGTGACAAGTGTCACAAAAACATCAAGTGCTACCAGGGCTTGACGGGACTTCACTGCGTGTGGTGCCAAGTCACTGTGAGTCAACAGAGGAGAACCGGTCGTCACCTGATTGTCTGATTGGTGCAGCGCTTAAAGCTTTTTCATTTGCATTTTGCATTATACAACACAGCACTTGTATTGTACCTTCAGCGTGTACATCGGACATTTAGCATGTAAATAAGTCTGATTACACTACAGTATAAAAATACATTCTGGTTACTCACGCATATAGTTACTATGACAGTTAATATTTGAACGGTCTATTGTGCGACTGTTTTCTTTAGTGGATTCTGAATATATTGTCAGTATCTAATATTTGTTTCCAGAAGACTGAGAATATTTTCTGTTTAATTGTCTTCGACATGAATGTGTTTGGAAACGCTTCATTGTAAAATCTATTAGCGATTATTCTGCCTTGCCATAAAAACTCAGCAACTCCACCATTCCCCGTCGATCCCTTCTACTGCCGAAGAACCAACACCATTTATAAGGGAGCGATTGTCTTAAGTGTTTGTTGAAAAATACTTTGTTGCGATGCTGTCTGGAAGAGGCACACATGCGTTCGCAGAGCAGCGGCAGGGCGGTGAGGGGCGAGGTCCACGGCCGGCCCGGACACGGGTCGTCTCCTGGGTCCTTCGGCTGAGAACCAGGGACTGACCCGTGGGGGAGCGTTGGGTCTTGAAATGCAAGGATGGGGGTCCTCAGCAGGTCTTCATAATGATATTTTTATTTGGCAGAGATGCTCTGAATGGCACAGCCAGACGACTGAACAAATATTTCTCTGCTGAACTGCGTTTGTCTCAGCCTTCTTGCAGGCTCCTTGTTGCCAGCACAGATGGCCTCCATATCCTCAAAGCAGATCACTTGTTTAATTACGGCAGCAATAATTACAGCACAAGAGGAGTGAAAAATACTCTTGTTTACAGCTTCAGGACCTTCGTGCACTGTTTGTATGCGAGTCACTCGTAGGGCTTGAATGGCGTTTACCGTCCTGATTGTGCATTAAACTGAAGTGGTCTAATTTTCTTGCTGAATATCATATAAAGAGTTCCTTTAATTTTTTTTTTTCCGGCATCTTGGGTAGCTAGTGATCTATAGTGTAACTAGTGAAGTAGTGGAGGGAAGCACTTTGGTTACTGCTGTGATTTACAACCTGTAGGCTTTCTTAGACTTAAAAAAATGTAGAGAAGTGATGTAGTGGATGCTAAGATGGCTTTGCACTTCATGGCTGCTCCGTGTTTTGACAGCTTCACAACAAGTGCGCCTCCCACGTGAAACCGGAGTGCGACTGCGGGCTCCTGAAGGACCACATACTGCCCCCAACTGCGATCTGTCCCATCGTTCTGGTGAGTGAAAACGAAGAATGAACAAAACAGTCACTGAAGTTTGTTCGGAGGGCAGTACCAAAACAACGCATTTTCAAGTCTGAATGTGAGATGTGTTGAATTGCGTGCAAATGTCGTGGGTTCTTTTTTTTTTTTTGTTAGGTTAATTCTATAACTTAGGATTCAAACTAAATGTTTGAATTGAAAACTGAAATACTGTCTTGAGGTATTTCAAAATTTTATATAAGGAATTATTATTATTATTATTATTATTATTATTATTATTATTATTATTATTAATAAAAGCAATGACTCAAGATAAAATATTAAGACCGTTTTTATTTTTAATTCCATTATTTTCATGAGTTTTAAGTTGTAGAAAATTGTGCTTAAAGAGAATTGAGTAGCAAAAAATGAAATTAAATAAAGCAACTGCAAACATTGCAATTCAGCATTTATCCCACATTCAGACCTCAAAATTGCTGTTTTGGGGAGTGCAGATAACAGCACAGATTGAGTCAATATGTCGCATGTCATTTGTTAAATTATCACCCACCAAGCGGGTCGTGAAGTCTGAAAACAAGAACGAAATCAAATTGTTGTTCAGTTTCATAGACGCGGAACTGTACACGCAGTCGAAAGCACTGAGCCTTCTCAGCTCGTTCACAGACTCTTTGCTCTTATTCTTGGAATCGACTTTTCTCTGTACGCCACGCGGCCCCTGCGTCCCGACTGCGGCTGGCACTGTACCCACAGGAAAGGCAGGCCACGCTGAAGAAGGATTCTAGAACCAACCAGTCAGGCAGAGGAAAGATGCAAAGAGCCAACTCTGTCACTGTGGATGGACAAGGGCTGCAGGTGTGTCATCATCTTCTCTACTCATGTTAAAATATGTGTTGTCACTTTTATGCTGCTGAAAAGGTTTAACAAAAACTATTTAGTGTTTGTAAAGACAGTCCATCCTCCATTTTCTGGATTATATGCCAGGAAAAGTGAATTTAAGCGTAATATTTTTTACTGTGGTGCTGCAGTACTGCACTGTGTACTATAGTAACACTTTTACACACTGATGTGGTGTGTAATGAACGTGTAATGTGGGTAATAAAAGGAAACAGTAGTGCAACTGAAACATACATACAGTAGAGTGAACTGTGTACAGAAAGCAGTGAATAAGGTGCTGATACAGGGGGACTAGGGGGCGCCGCACCACCACCTTCACACTAACAATGGAGACAGTTGGATGGTCCTTTTCTGAGACACAGTAGCACAATGTTTAAAGCATTACTTCGTGTAATAATGATATTCTCTCCAAAAATATTAAAAAATAGTTAAATATTTTTACATTTTATATATGTGTTTTTTATTTTAAAAAAATTTCAATGTTTATAATTTTTCTATTTTTTTGTGGGGCCCTGAATAGAGAACGATTTGGTTCGTCTACCATTTGCAGTAAAGTTCTCAGAACGGAGAAGGAAAAACCACTGACTTGTAAGATGACTGTCAGTCTGCAGGCTTTTTCCGACACCAGTTTAAACACTGATTAAAAATGACAAAAAATCTCAAACAACATCTCTCTATAAGAGGACATAAAACAAACTTTAGTAACTTTAAAGACTGTTTACACGAGAGGGAAGCTGACGGTGAGCCGGTCCTAACATTCATAATTCACACCATACGCTGAATGAAGAGGATCAATGCAGCGATTAACAGAGACGGTCGTCTTCATTTCTTCATTCGTTTCATCTAGTGGGCCAAGGTGGGGTGGTAGACCTAGTAAGCCTGTGTCTCACCAAAAAGAAGGCAGGAAGAGAGCGGAGTTGCAGCTTGGGAAAATTGCGTGGAAAGTATAACATTAAAAGAAAGCTGCATCACAGCAGCAGCATAAGTAAGAAGTTCACCAGAATGATGGTCTCAGAATTTGTGACCCAGCGGCACGGCTGAGAGCACCACTCGGCAAACCGAGAAATGGCCCAGAGCGGTCGAATCTCACCAGATACTTCATTAGCAACAGGCAAAGCTACATCAGGGCATTTTTTAAACCAAGACACCGGTGTCTGACTCCCGGCCTGAGTGGTGCAGTTTTGTACCTGGCTCAGCCTCCGGTGCTGTTTGCAGTACCAGTACAGATTCACAGTCTGCCGTTCCGAAATCCGAAAGGCTTTGAACTTCCAAAGATTTTCAAAAGGACTTTACTACAGGAATAAAGTGGTAAATATAATGTAATAGTGTGAATATTCATACATATTGCTGCACCACACACCTCGCTGGGGGTATTATGTAATGTATGGTATATGCGCCGTAGTAACCTTCCTAAAATCCAAGGAATTATCAATTCTGGAGCACACCTGGATAACGGATTGAGCACCCGTAATAGCCGACTTTCTTAATCCCTGGGGCTGTAAAATGAAAAGTTGAACGCAGTCGCTTGCTCTTCAGCAGTAGTGTTTTAAAGATGTCAGGTCACAAACGGCCCCTTACGAGCCTCGTAACTCAGCACAGGGTGTGAAATATTTTCGCTTGTACACACAAAAACTTGCAAGTGAAAGATTCAGCCCTGGAGGGATACTGTTAAACATTCAGAACCCATCTGCAGCGTTGTGTTGCGCGCTTCTTTTACGGCGTAGTATAAAGTGACGTGCGGTCGTACTCCGCGAATGTCGATCGGAATGTCGATTAATCAATCGATCAATCAAAAATAAGCACGTAAATGGAATGTAACGACAATGGTGAGAATTCACATTCTGCCCAGCGTGGGTCCGCGTTCCTGGTGACAGTCCATCTGTGTGCGGCTTGTAGAGGACGATGAATCATGTCCGAGAACATCCATCTTTAATAATCAGGGTTATTATTTATAATTAGAGGAAGTAATGGATCACTCGTAACCTCTGGATGGGGCTCATTAATTCACCTGGCTCTGCTGGGGTATCAGATGGAGAGAGTTCAGCGCTTCATCTGTGTCACAGAAAAGATTGCGACTGACTCCACAGAGCCGGCGCGGAGACGACGGGGCATCTCAGATTAGCCTTCTTTATGGCTCGTGATCCCACCCTCCAGAATGATATTTACTGGAAAGCGTTTGGAGGTTTGCTTTTAATTGGTAGTCTGTCACGAAAGACAAATCACATCTTTTATTGGGAGAGTAATGTAATATCGAATTACTCCTCCTAAGTTATATAATCAATTGCTTGAAATATGCAATGTATCATATTTCTGTTTTTTTTTTTTTTTTTTTCCACAATACCGACGATGATGCAAGATGCACAGCAGGAAGGAAAAGAGCAAATTCTTGTTAAAATGTGCTTCTAGATTTTTATTGTCTCTGGAGGTTTTTTATAATTTTGCCTGAAAAGAAAACGTTCATCCTTCCCCTTCAGATTACAGCGATAGACGGCACCCATCCTCTCCTAGTTTTCGTGAATCCCAAAAGTGGAGGCAAGCAGGGAGAAAGGTAATGTGCTGCTTCTATAACTTACAGCAGGTAAAATTTTGTTTGACTGCAGTAGCTTGCTGTTTGCAGACGTCCCCGCTGAGCAGCGACGGTGCGACACGCAGCCGCCTCTCGTCTTGGTCAGGTGACTGAACACACACAGCGACCCCAGCAGGACTCACCTGTTCCAGCTTCGTGCTTTGGCACACGTGCTGGCACTGTCCTGCTGTCACCACCCCTTGTCACTTTAGACCCAGACCCCCCCCCCCTCCCAGGAACTAATTGGGTTATTACTGAGCGTATTCATTCCGCTCCTTATGACTTTATCTTTATGACTTTATTACTCATTTGTTTAAATTATGGGATCAAAATATGACTTGGCCCAGTTGTTATAATGAAATAGAAATTAGAAAGAATTAGTCTTTCTAATGACTTTTCCCTTAAGGGGGATCGAGAGAATGACCTCCTTCATCGTCCAGCATACAACTGCGGGTGGCGCCGGCAGCCCTCTGCCACGTGCTGCGTTCCTTACGGTGGAACGGTGGCCGGCATGTCGTGTTGATCCTACGTACAGCTTTAGTCAATGAATGAAAAATGTTCTAAGCCCACATCGGGGTGTACAGCCGCTCACGACACGTGCCAGCGTTGTAGGTGTACAGGTGAAAAAAATAATCTCCTCATTTGGTAAGAGGTTGTTTGGTTTAGTAACTGATCGTAATTTAAGCTATAATGACGAGATGGTTTATCTGAGGAGCCCTGGTGCACCATGGCCTTCACTGGGTGGAAACTAGAATTTGAACATCCCCATTTCCTCTGTGTTGTAGGATATACAGAAAATTCCAGTACCTGTTAAACCCCCGCCAGGTGTACAACCTTGCCAAGAATGGCCCCATGCCAGGGTAAGTTCCAACTTTCAACTTTATTTGTATCTGTCCTTAAATCTGCACGTCCTAAAGTTGCGTGTTTTCATGTCTTCGGGGGTCTTCAGTGCAGTTAGCAGCCAGGCTTCATGCAACCTCCGCAGCAGTCAGGCATTTATTTAGGATATTTCACACCGAGGACATGCATTTGAATTTGCATATCCCTCCGAATAAGCCCTAATGTGCGTGTTATTAAAGGGTGAGGTTGGACATCACAACCAACAGGAGAACCACACAGGACTGGAGCAGGAAGTGGGCTGTTCAGCCTCGACAGATGAATTGGCAGGTGGCAGACTGAGCGAGGGAGGAACCTGAACCCGGACACGCGTGTGTTCACGCATACCAACAGCGGCGTCAAATCCCCGTTCCCGCCCGACTCTGAGCCGAAACGCGCGCCGCCGACGCGTCGTGTCTGTGATTGGGAAGACAATCAGATCATTAATTTGTTGTGGAGGACGTCACTCGTGCTGCTCGGAGAAGCGCAAATATATGTTTACTGCTGTTTGAAAACGTTTGCCTTAAAAGCGGATCTGATTAGAATTCCAACGGTTGATTAAATAGCAGCAATGATCCCCCCCCACCACCACCACCACCACCACCACCACCTTCCTTGTAAGTAATTATTTCTTACCATGCAAAGGGACTAAGATTGATATTCCTAAAAGAATTTTTTTTTGCTTTTTAGACTCAAAGCAGCTGTGGCTACTCTGTGTGCTCCTGAAGACCTTCCCACTGTGTAGCCTTGTTGAGCGTTTGTAGCGCCACTCGTCTCTGTAGGGTGTGACTGGTCACAGGGGCTCGCAAAGTAAGACCAGCCACGCTCCCAGCTGTCAATTAGCAGCCGTCGTAACACAATTAACTGCAAATTAAGTGTTTGTTTTTTCATATTCAAATATCTCCAAAGTTGCCTTTCATGTGTGCGGCCATCTGTTTTTTGTCTAATGTGGTTTACAATAGTTACAAATCCCAGTCGGAGAGTAATTGAACTGCTCATTTATCCACAATGCGATGATCCAAGGCTTCCTCATCCAGTTACGGGTTTATTATAGTGAAGGAACGGAAGACGCTGGACTGCGCATGGCCCACCGTGATCCGATTAGACTCTGAACAGGCCAGTTGTATGAATGAATAATTGTCGTAGTAATTTGCGGCTAATTTTGTGAAATTAGGGGCTTTTGCACATCCTTTCTGGTCAATAAAAGAACATTTTTAGCAAACAACTCGGGGGCTTATATGTTCTAAAGCACGTTTTGCAAAATGTGTTTCTTAAAAACGTTTTACGAACCTGTAGAGAAGCCAGTGCAAGTCGCCTGTGGAGTGTTTGTCATTCAAAACGGGATCCGGCGGTTACGTAGAATGCTCTTCTTTATTTGGTGTAAGATTCCACTTGCATGTAACTTTATGATTTTGGAAACATTTAGCAGTTATGTTTATTTAGGAGTCTGTCTCTTCTGATTTGCACAGCATATCTGAAAACTTTCTGATAGAGGAGCTTTCACTTGAGTTTTGGATCTTCTTGTATAAATTTCCTCAAAAATTGCAGCAAATAGAATAATATCTTATTTATCTTAAGTAATTGCTTATGCACAGCTGTATTTATTTCAGCTTTGGCAGCTGTTTTAAAAACCCGTTTGTCGGCCACGCAGATTCTGCGTTGGATTTTGAGAACGCTTTGATTTACTGGCCGGTAGTATTTTATTGCTGTGCCTCTTCCATCTGTTGCTTATGCTTTACTTGTCTCTGCACATACTTTGTGCTCCTTTTAGCTTTTGGTTTATAAGCAGTAACCTGTCAACTGTTCAAGAGCCCAGAGGTGCCAGTTCGACACACACCTGGACAGAATGCATGAGGACACTCGCAGATCCCCTTTTGAAAGCAGCTCTGTCACCGTGACCGCAGAGCAGCTGGGTCCTCTGCTCAGTAAACACTTTGCTAATTGAAAAATAGATTAAAAATAGCTGCAATGACACGTTTTTATTCTTGGATTTGCAAAATGTATCGGTCAGATAAAAAAAGTAGCTAATGTCTTGTTTGAATCGCAGGCTGAATTTCTTCAGAGAGGTCCCTGATTTCAGGGTGCTTGCCTGCGGTGGCGACGGCACCGTCGGCTGGATTCTCGACTGCATTGGTAAGGGGAAGTAAACAAAACAAACGCACAACGCACGTTATTTCCATCAAATTATTTCATATGTACACAGAGAATGAATTTTCTGCTCACTTTTTCAGTTATCTCGGTGAAGACAACAGTTATAAAACACATTACTTTTTTCTTTATTTATATATGGAGTTGTAGTATTGTTCTCTAAAAAATTTTGTTTCTTACAGTAATTTTTTTAGAAGCCATAATGAGTAAAGTACTTTTCTATTTTTACGTTTTGAATTTGTGTTGTCAGTAAACGCCGAATAAGTCCATAGTAAAGTTTGAAGTAAACAAAACAGTCTTCAAATAGTCCATTTTTTTCTAAATTGTGTCTATTAATTTCATCTTCACATTTGTACTGTAAAACAAAGTGAAAATGGCCAAATATACTTGAGGAAACCATTTCTATTAAATTCAAGCTGGTACTTTTGAACAGAATGATTACGTTTTTACAAAAAATGATGCTCCTAATAAGACTAAAAAAAAAAACAGGTTGCTCTGAATCTATATAGACATGTATTTTTTCTCTTTTCTGAGAAATTGATTCTGTTTTTGTCTTTCTGAAAATTGCTTCAATTTTATCAAAACAAACCTAAATAATGGTGTAAACAGAGAGCTGGAAGGTGAGGAGTGGGAATTTGCCGCAGCGTGGAACAGTTGTCCGGCGAATGGCTGTGGGGTCGGGCTGCCTCACCTTGTGGACTGCAGAAGTTCCGGGTCCCGGGGCTCAGCGGTTTTGTCTTTGAGGGTTTTGCGGGGCGGCCGCTACCAAAACAGCTGAATTACTAAGATGCTAATTTCAAAGCATCTGATTTATGTGGAAACGATAATGAGGGTAGATCTGACACGTATTCGTGCCACCCACATAGCTGGCTACCCTTTGCTGTAATACTGCTGTGTAAGGATGGCGTATATGTAAATACTTAATGATGGATCCTTAAATTCTCCGCGATCTTCTTACATAATCATCTTTAATTTCCGAAAATAAATATATAGATTCTGATTTGCAGTCCTCGGAAGCGGGACGGGTCCGAAAATGGCGGGTAGCACGTGCACGTGGAAGTTTTCGGTCAGAAACTCAGTTATGAAACTTTGACAGAGTCTGACCTCCTTTTGCTGATTGATAGACAAAGCTAACCTGGAGAAGAACCCCCCGGTGTGCATACTTCCCCTCGGTACAGGAAATGACCTGGCAAGGTGCCTGCGATGGGGCGGAGGTATCGTACACTTTACTAATATTTTCATGACTTCTTTTCACGTTATCCCTGCTAAACGTGATTTATAATATATGTTCTGTATTGAGCAGGATGCTTGAGAAATCACTTTAATCAGTTAAGTACTATGTAATGTTGCCAATTATGGATTCCTAGGGATCTGTAGCTTTTGTTTAAATTAAATGTAATTGTAACTTGGTGGGAAAAGCTACAGTCTGACAAGCTGCCTTACGGTACAGCTGAGCGTTGGGATTGTGAGACTGGCTGCTCTGCATACTTCCCTTTGTTCAGTGCAGAGCTCTAAGCGCTATGTGGTGTTTTGCCTGAGGTTACGAGGGTGAGAGTCTACTGAAGATCCTGAGGGACGTCGAGGGCAGCTCGGAGGTCTTACTCGATCGCTGGAAAATAGACGTCTGTCCCAGCGACAAAGAGGAGAAGGGCGATCCAGTGCCTTACAGCATCATCAACAACTATTTCTCCATCGGAGTGGTGAGTTCTTCATTGTCAGCGTTTTGAAACCACATTTGGGCACAAATTCTGCTGCCTGAGATGGAGGTATTGCCAATTTGGGTAGCTGTCCACAAAAACCTCGGTTGTTCTGTGATAAACGTTCAAGTAACTTTCAGATGTCTTGTCGGACTTTTTTGGCTTTTTGTAATGCATTTAGTAAATGTGTTGGTAGACAGAATATATTTATTTTTGTACACAGTTTTAATTTTGATGTTACGTACATTTCAAAATGATCACAGTTGCACACCAATGGGTTCAATATTGAGAAGTCTGTGTTAGGATTCTGTGTCAAAATATTATGTGGGCAAACCAGCAGATGTGTTTTACTGGATGTAGTGGATCCGTTTTCCTTAGTCAAATCTAGAGAGTGAACTGTGTGTGTGTGTGTGTGTGTGTGTGTGTGTGAAGATCCGTATAATATCTCACTGTCAAAATTGATGCGGCAAAGTATCTTTATTGGCATGTATCTGTGCTGCAAATGTTTCCTTGAACAAAAATCAGCGTTTAAACATTTGGTGGCTTGCTTTCTAATCACCAGCCCTCAGCATCCCAGCAATGATCTCAGTGAATCGGGTGTCTAATGATGGAGATTACATCTTTCACATGTTGGCCATTACAAGCAAATGTCAGTGGAAATACGGTAATTGACATTTGCTGTTTTGGGCCTGGCGCTGTTGTCGCACGGTGACATTCTGTCATGATGGCGAGATTAGTGATGCATGCCTGTACAAATGTTAGCTAAATGATACCCACTTCATTTAAGGGCCTCTTAGGATTCAAAACTGCCAGGTTTGATACTTTGTTTGGTGGCATGAATTACTGTTATAATTCACAATACTGTCAAAGTAGAAATACAGTATTTTGAAATTGTACGTTTAATGTTATTTATATGCATTAAAACTTGAGTGTCTTGCAGACAAGCAGCACAGCCTGTGTATGCAGAGTGAAACAGCTATATGAATAAATCTGTATTTAGCTTTACAGTCACTCATCAATTGTTTGTCAGCAAGCTGCATAGAAGGCATTGTGTTTTAACCTGATACAGACCAGTCAGATTAACCCCAAACTGTAAGTCAGAGCCAAGACATGAAGGCCTGTCTGTTCACTGTGTCTCATTGGAGCCAAGATGCTGACATGGACACTGGACTAAAAACATGAAAAGCTTTTAAAGCGCGGAGAGCATCCATCAACGTCTCGTTCGTGTCAGACCTGCTGCTTTGTAGTCCAGTACCCAAAGGTTTTGTTTTTTTCTTTTTGTCTTTTTTTTCCCGTTGAATTTCTGTGTGGACATTTTAAATACTGTGGTTAGATTTACTAAGCTTAAAGTAGTTACCTTTTTGGTTTTGTGAAAAGTTTGCAGTGTTTAAGTCGAATAGCTTCTGGGCTAGTTAGACGTTTTAACAGAGTTGCCCCCTCGTTGCCCTTCTTATCTTCAGACCTCAATCCTAGAGGGCATCTGTGATGCTGAAGAGGGCCTCAGATCGACCATGGTGCCAGATTCCTACAGTACAACACAGACCTTGTAGACACAGTGCTGCATCCCATATGTGCACGCTGGGTGCATGCAGACAATTTAGGAGTATTACAGCATTTCCATTTACTGTCTACCGCCAGTGTCGAGTCTGCTTGTAAATGCCTGACCTGGGTTTAACGTCGTGTACGTTGACTGCTTAACATGTGGTGTAATTTCAGACAAATGAAGCTGTGTATCTGAAGATTAAGGGGATTTTAAACTCTCAGCAGAATCAAGTGTGATATTTTGTGCTACGTTTCAAATCAAATTTCATGTTACATGGGGGGGGGGGATCTAATATGAAAAAGATTATAACACAAGTCAACCTAATGATTCCTTCAGAGATTATGCAGGTGTGAAAAGATTAAGTCCACGATGAAATGACTACTGAAGACCACATGAAAGTTGTTCACAAAAGCACAAAAAGCACTGACAAAAGTCAGCAGTACCTGATTCTGTTGGATAATATTAGAAGGACGTAATTTGGGATGGTTTACCCCCCCCCCCCAAAAAAAACAGTACAACTCACGTGAAGCTGCATCGGCTGGGGAACATGGCAGCACAACATAATAGTTAAATAGCCTGTATTTAAACGTAGCGAGGCTTTTAGTTGATGGATGTTGTCAGTGTTTGACTTTAGAGCTCTGAATACACCACGAATGCGTGGTTGTTTATATCGCGGAGGGAGATATTCTCACCCTGTGTCATTATACCCCAGCCGCCCACCCTTCCTGCACTGTGTGTTCGTTGCTGCTCTCAAAGGGAGTTGTTAGCATGGCAACGACTGTGCTCTCATTAACCCGGCCGGCCCGGCCTTCCGATTTAGGGTGGCGACGGCGTCGACGGCACCCCGCAGATTGCCGAGACCAACGGGTACGTATGGTGGGAAGACAAACGTTTTGTCCTCCTATCTGAGCCTCTGTAAGGTATTTTAAAAATACGATGGAGTGAATTTGTTATTCAGCGCAGTACCATTTTGCCCCTTAAGGTTTACAAGCGGACGACATCAAGTGAACACGGGAGGTCGTTTTCTCCTCAAACTTTCTGAAAAGATTTTCTGATTTTTTTGCTAATCATGTACCATTTAAATACTAATCCTGTTTTATCCTATTTAATTTAACTAGTTGAATAATCCACCCATTAAGAACCGTAATGATCCAAATCAGGATAGGGGAGAGAGGCTGTGAACTAATCACACAGGAGGTCCTAAGATAATGTAGTCGGACTCATAATGACCCTGCGCTCATGTCAAAGTCATTACTCTCATGGTGAAGGAACATCATCTCACTGCGAAACTCATAATTGGACTAAATGTTGAGCTATGAGGGGACATTACACATGTCCTTTATTAATTTGAGCACTGAACTTGGGCAATAGTAATTATTGGCGCCGGGCCGAGAATTAATGGTCGGTAGCGTTAACCCCATCTACCTCCTTTTAAGGACGGGCAAAGCCACCTTTCTTTCGTAGTCAAAGGTGGCGGTGATCTTTGGATTTTTGAAACGTTGTGCGTTCCACCTTTTAAGGATTCCATCCACTGACTGTGCTTTTGCTTTTATGAAAAGCATTTTGAAATACGGCACATTAACGCTGCTACATATTTCTGCGGAGCGACTAATGTTCCGACAGAATGACTTGCCTTCTGTATGTGCTACCTGCTATTAGCATAGTTAAATGGGATGGGGTGGCCCTGTGTGGTGCAGGATTCATTTAGTAAATGTGGGGTCAAAGAGTCCGCAATTTACCAATGAGTTATTTTAGGGGGAACGAGCCCAGGTACAGAAGCACAGGGGATCCAGTCGTCTCGTACACGCAGGTATACGCTCGGCTTTCGGGTATACCGCCTACCAGCCAAAGCAGTTGTCAGAATTTAAACAAAAGGGGGAATAATCCACCTCTCATCCTTTGCTTTCTTGTTTCTATTTATTGTGCTGTTTGTAAGAAATCAAGCAACATTCTTTCAGATGTATCCATCACTCCAGATATTCTTTGTGTAAGGCAAGGAAAGGGAGGCCATCCGGGAATTAGGGAAAACTTTTTAAAGTGCATCTTGAAAAGACATCAAGAGAGAGGCAATTGATTTTTCTTGGCTTATCCTAAATTTTTGTACTGCGAGTTAGCAGGGGGTCCTCCCTGTGGCTGCACATTCAATAGCGACATTCGAGAAGCCAGTGCTCCTAACAGATTGCTTTTGTAGGGCAAAAAAGAGTAAACCAAAGAAAAGTTTTTTTTGTAACTTTTTATGTCTTTAAACCCTTATGGGAGGTGTACCTGCATAAGTTTTTATTATACAACTAGGTATCATTGTGTATTAGAAAATGAGAGGTTGCAAAACTCTGCATATTATATGACTTAATGTGCAACGTACTGTCTCGGGTTTTTTGCTTTAGTTACCCAGGAGAACCCCAGGTTAGCAATCGGGTGGCGAGGCGTGTTTTTGGGGAATTTTAATGAATTTTACAACGGGACACCCTTCCTGGCGTCATTCCTCACCGTTTACCGGAGCTGGGGACCAACACTCACTGGCTAGATACACACTTGCCCGCGCACGCAACGGGCAATTTTACAGCGGCCAGTTAACCCGGAACACACGTCTTCGGATTGCGGGAGGACACCCACACAGACACGAGGAGAACATACAAACTCCACACAGCCGGAGCCCAACCAGCCCAGGCACCTTTGATGAAGCACCACTACGTGCTGGGCCACTGTGCCTCCCATTTTGTGGAATTTTAACATTATTATTCAAATAGTATCTACATTTTGGGTCTAGCGCTATATCAAAATGACCACCTTTTTTCAGTTTGACATTCTCTCCACTCTGTGCATTGGTCCTGCCTGCACGTCTTACATACCTCGTGTCTTTGCTCTCAGTTTTCTATTTAAAAAAAAAAAAGGCACGCAAACAGCCTACTGGACACCCCCAAACACAGGTACATGACCCGGTGCGCGTTTTCTTCTGCTCCGTTCGTTTTCCACTGAAACGTACCATATTATTTCAGCTCTTGCGCGTGTGCTTTCCCCGCAACCGGTCCTTTAATCGAATCCGGGCGAGCAGACGGTTTTCCACCGGCCGACACTCGGACGTTCTGATAGACCTGTTGTCGGGTTTGCCAGGGAAGCGCGCGTGTGGGGTTGTGGCGTTTTGGAGCCTGGCTGCTTCTCATGCCCAGGGTCAGCAAGAGGAAACAACACGCTGTTGCCATGGGAGTCAGCAGGATGCAGCGTGGCTGGAGCTGTTATTATTCGCTATGTGTGTTTAATGAATTAAACTGTGTGGAGGAGCCGTGCTGTTGAGCCTTTCTGTCCGTGCTCTGGCTTATACCGCAGCCGTGAATCACGTACCCGTCCGTCCGAACCGTGTCAACACACAGCCAACTTCTCCGATTTTAATGAAATTCTGTGATACAAAACCTAGTAGAATCCCTGCGAAAGAAGCTCTGGAACCCGGTTCGTAGATTGGGTTATGCGGTTATTACTGAGGATGAAAGTCTCTGGATTAATTCACCTGAGCAAGGAAATAATGAGAGTACTTTAAAGCGTGGTCGTAGCTCCACAAATGTGATTCCATATTTGTATATAAGGAGCGGCTGGGGGGGTGTCGATGTGCCACGAACGCCAAAAACGGGGGAAAAAGTTTGTAGGGTTTTTACATGCTTTGCGATGGACACGTTTTTGCTGAGGTACGAGGAACAGTCTAATGCTTCACTCCAAAACTGTTATTTAAAAGCTACCTTGTCATACCTACTGAACAACTTCTACGTTGTAGCACTTATTTAAAATGCAGTAACTGAACGGCAGCTTAAATGATGCTTCTTTTTTCCAGGATGCCTCCATTGCCCACAGATTTCACATCATGAGAGAGAAGCATCCCGAAAGGTTCAGCAGCAGGTGGGTTTTTCCACGTTCACTTTCCGCATTCTGAATTTGTTTCTGAAAATGAGAGGTGTGGCAGAGAATACGGTGTGCAGTGTGTTTAATTTGGCTCAACGAAACGCGTAGGAATCGCGTAACGCACAGGAGTCTTTTTAAAAACAACTCCGTATATTGTTGCCAAATGGGGTTGTGGGGCTTGGGAGGAAAAGCCACGCTGGTGGCTGAGAAAGCGATGCTTCTTGTGGGTCGGTCGCTGGAGATGTGCAACACCAGTTAGTCTGATTTGTAGGAGAGATGACAGATATTCCAAAAACAGGCCAGTCGCAAATAGAGTTCGTTTCTGCAGCCCCGAGAAACGTCGGAGGCTCGTCGTCTCGAAATCACAGCGGAAGCCACAGGGACCTAAAATGCACGCGACTTGCGTGCAGCACAGCGCACGACCAGATGGCGTAGAATCGTTCTTGAGCCGATTTCTTCGAAAGCAAGGTGCCACAGTTGATGTTTTGGTGCTTCTCAAGGCCACTTTGCGCTTACGAGTGGAATCGACCTGTGCACGCATCCGAAACTCAGAAACGTTCACCTTCTAGGAACGAGAAGCTTGGCATCTACGTCTCCATCAATAATTAACATCCCAATAAGTCATTCCCAACAATAGGGAGTAATTGGTTTAGTAATTGAATTTGCTTGGGTAGCTCGGCATCATATATCTGTCAGAACGATGACACAGGACCTTTAGCAGAGACTCCTGATAATCATATTCATACCCATAATCATATTTTACATTACCAGGTTTAGAGTTCAGCAATTTGCCCGGTGAAATCCAAATGTATTTTCCTACATTCTAATGAAATTAATTTTAAGATGGTCTGTACTGAACTGTCTGCCCTCCTGACAAGTGAGATACAGGCATACAGGACGTTCATGAGAAAACGCTGAAGGATGAAGTGGCTTGCTATCAGTAATTTGTAGTTATTTTTGTGTGTTTATTCGTAGCACAAAGGAAGGACTCCTTGCCGAAAACAGTGATTAATTTGGCTCGTGTATTTCAAATGAGTGTTTTGCATGTGTCCACGCTTATTATAAATGGTTTGCTTTGTCTTCATTAAAGGGCTGTGGTGCTCGAGACTGAATAATTGTTAAAAATTAGCTAATGAATTGGCAAAGAGGACGCCGACACGGTACATAACTATGTATATAGATATTGTTTTATCCCGTTTTGAAAAATGATTGAGATATTTTAAGAAAATTATTCCATCTGTTATTTGAATTCTATGAATAATTTACTGGAAGGAATGGGTTTAGGATCTTTCTATTACACACTATCCTTTCCACGTGAATAATGTATGATTATAGTTTTTCAAGGTATTGTGGCTTTTGCGCGATTTGTCCAAGGCGGCCGAGTTCTTTGTTATGGCAGCCGGCACCGGTCTAGAGTTTCGTAGCGTGGCGTCTTTACTTTGGACGTTTGACCGTAAGGTCTGTGGTTCAAATCCCGAGTACTTCAGCGGAATCTGTATCTGAAATTGCTTAAATTTAAAAAAAAAAAAAAAAAAATCTGACCGAAAACGGGGGAGCGTCGGCGTGGAAGCTGTGTTACGACCTTTGCGGGTAAACGGTGCCATGATGTCGCTGCACGAACTGGGGGAAACGGGTGACATTTTGGCCTGCGAGGAAAGTTATAGGCGCTAAGATGTTCTATTAGCCAACTGCTACGTACAGGAGCGACGACGCACGCGTCTGCAAACGGCGTTTCGTAGCGTTGTGCATTTTTTTCCACCCCTCTGTTTTGTGGCGACATTAATTATATTTGTCATAGGCTTGACCTTAAACAACATGTAAATATTTTATCAGCCTTAATTAACAACAAAATAATGACATTCTTGTTTTTAATTACAAAAAAGGGATTTTGTTTGTGAATACACAGGCCTGGTTCCCCCTCTTTATTTGCACCTTGGGTGATTAGGAGGACAGAGGTGAGAAGATTTGACACTTTGCAGATAGATTAATTCACTGGTGTAGCTGGACCAGGAGGTGATAATGAGGTCGAGGATTAAAACCAGACGATCAGGCCGCTGACAACTGCCGCCTTGTTAAAATATACTGTTCTTCTTGTCACTGATCTCCCATGTAATTACACACTAATCTCTGCCTGCGAGAGAAGACCAGGGATGCCTTTGTTTGAACCTGCGCTGCAGAGTTTTTCTACTTTTTCATTGCCTTCGTGGCCCCGGTGCTCGACAGTAATGGTTTGATTAATATCCACGGCCGACTGTTTCCACCATTAGAAAACAGATGTCAGTATTAGTGTTTGGCATCCATTTGACATCATAATGTCTGCTTTGCTTTTCCTTTTCTGGCTCACCACACCAGCTCCTTTAACGTACGTAAGGCTTTTCGTGTGTCCATTATGTCACCACCAAAGAAACATGCTTTTTTTTTTTTTTTTTTAAACTTCAAAATACGTATTAAAGCTTTAAACACACACACTCAAACCTTTTGGTTTGCTGCAGTTCAGCTGCAGTTTACTGGACTCAGGCCGGGGCTCAGGAATGGTCCTAAGTGAGATCCCTTAACTCCTCTTTGTTCTCCTCACCCCCAAACATCCTGTGATCCCCACAATACTTTGGCTGCTCTTAAAAGCTCCTTACTCTGCCCCTTATCCGTGTGGCCGCTTCATGAAATATTCCAGAGCTAACTTTTCCTGAAGTCGGGAGGAGGCCGAAACGTGGAGCGCCGTTTAGCATAATGAGGGACCCCGTCAAAGAGAGCGCGGCGAGGCGGTCCCCGCTGACCCACCGGTGCTGGCACGCGCAGTCCTGCAGGAGCTCCGGGCCCAGCCAGCACATTCCTCGCACCTCATTTGAGATGAAATAATTTGTCTAAGCAGGCTGTCATCTATAATTAATGGCCACTTATGAGCGTAATTTATTGGGATCTCACCTGTGGCCCTGTCCGTCTCGCGACAGGGGCCCCCTCATTTACACCCACTCCGCCAGCTCAACAGCCGTGCCACCTCGCTCGGCTCCGTAATTACAAGGAGAAGTACTGTACAATAACGCGGTGAACAAATGTTTCCACGTGCCTGTGGTCCAGCTTGGGACTCGGAAAGGTGTCAGTCAGAGAGCAGGATGGCAAGGAAAGGAAATGTAACCCCTTTGCATAGTCTTAACAGCTTTCCTCTTGACTTTCTTACAGTGTGTGTTTGTCTTTGTCTGTGGGTGGAAGGACCGTTTGGGTGTTAATTCTGAACATTTGGTTAAAATGTGTGCGGATGCATTGTACACGAGTATTTATTAATACACCTTGTTTATATATTTGTATGTGGATGAGGAGTGTACCCATAGCAATATATTTGCGAGTCCACTTCCACTGTGTGTGTGTGTGTGTGTGTGTGGGTGTGGGTGAGAAAAAGACAGAGAGGGCTGTCTGTATGTAAGCATTTGGGGTGGGGGAGCACCTGAGTTTAGGTCTCTCCTGCTGACCGCTCGTGTCTCTGCCAGCACAAGCCCCAGCAACCCGGACTTCCCCGCATCCATATGCTCCGCTGCCTCTGCTGGACTCGCCCGAGTTACACCGGCTCCAGAGTCCCACCCCCCACCCCAGCCAGCCCCTGCCGAGCCACCAGCTGTCAGCTACACACCTCGCCATCATCATTATCGTTTACATTGTGGGAGCGACTGCGAGCACCGCGTTCGCATGACTGCGACTGCTTCTTGGCCGAAACATGGTCAGCGGTATGATTAGCCAGGTTGTTACCCGCTTCGCATAACCTTGTTTAGGGCTCTGTATTTTTTACGTTACCGTTCTAAAAATTTTAGCCATCGTACTACTTAACACCTCTACATATCGCTCCTTCTGCAGTCTGAAATTTAAAGCGAGCGCATCGTTTTGATTCTGTTTTACCTGTAATGCTCCGTCGTCATTACTGGAATCAAACTAAACAGATAAACAGTTGCCGAGAGCTGGGGGGTCTGAGTGTTTTTGCCGTGTTCCGGTCATGGGAATCGAAGGCACATCCCCTCCACAAGGTGTCGCTGTAAAAACACACGTTCCTCACCGGGAGCCGATCTTCATTCACAATGGCAAATCAGCGCTGGTCTTTGAGAATCTTCCAGTGAATAGTGGTCTCTCAGGCCCCTTTGCGATTACGTGATTGTGAATGGCTGTGTGTTTTTGATAAGTTGACAGACACCTAATGAGGATTTATTAAAGCAATTACGGAAAACGCATTTCCTTAATGACTCGCGGGGCCGTAGATTTTTTTTTTTTTTTTTTGTACTATCTGTTTCAAAATCTGTTCCAAACGCAGATTTCCTCTGACGCCCCCTGCCAGGCTGTTGGCCCACTGTACACATGACCGGTCGCGGCATTGCGCCTGATAGTAAATAGGAATCGTGGCGCGGATCTCACTGGTAGCAACCTGTGAACGGCTGGCACGTGACAGGTCTGTAGGAGGCCTTTATGCAGCAGTGAGCCAAGAGAGCCTCAGCAGTTCACACACCCCTTCCCCCTGCCTCCCACCAAGAGGGTATCGGCTGCGTGCCACTGCGACACGCTGCTCTGGGTTACAGTAGGCAGGTGACACATCTCGGAAAGCAACCACAGCCTGCAGCCTTGTGCTGCACTTAATAACACGGTGTTAATACTGGGCATCTAGTTAGGAGATGCAATGTGTTTAAATGATTTCAAAGTTGAACAAACATGGGCGCCTGTGGCAAGATGACAAGTATTCATTATTTACCTGAAAAACACAGATAAGCCCCGTTGGCCTCTTGGGGGAAAAAAAACGTATTTTTATCGTGTCTTTAATCTTGCCGCAGATGAAAGAGGACAGAATGTGGCAGTTCAAGAGCGTAAGGGCAACGCCGGCGTGTGTCTTACAAGGGCCAGTCACTGTAGTGCCCGAGGCGCTGTCATGTTACACAGAATGGCAAATTGATGCAATGCACAGAACGCTAGTTATGTCAATGCGATATTTATCACCTCTGATCAAGACGAAATTAGTGGGAAAATAAGGTCATAGATCATCTTGGGTTAGATTAAGTGTCAAAGGGAAAAATCAATGCCATGTTGCCTTCTTTCCCCTCCCGTGGCTTGCAGGGAGCAAAGGAGCCTTTGGCGCTCGGGGACGGCGGCACCGTGTTCGTCGAACCTGTGCCGCTCGGCGCATTATTACGCCGTGATGTGTCACAGTTTGTGGAGTCACTGCGCTGACTGATGAAGAGACTGCCGCACCATGTATCTTTTCCTCAGACAGCAGGTAGTCTGCCTGCACTGAGAGACATTTGAGATTGAGCATCAGTGGCGTCGGGGCTGAGAATCTTCCTGAAATTACCTTGCACATGACTTGTTTTGCCTCAGAGCTCTGTTGGTGAATTGTTGCTTGAGGTTATGTTTCTTTGTACATCTTCAAATCTTCACGGAGTTTCCATAATCCAGAACAAGCTGCAGTGCTGTCTCTAAATCCTGCTTGTTATACTGTTACTTTGCTGCTTAAATGGTTTAGTTCAGTGTAATTGACAGTTTTGCCCGTTTATAAAACTGTGTATTCAAGGTTAAGTACGTTTGTAAGCAGCTTCGCGGGTCCAGTTTCGGTCTTTACTGGGTCACCTGCTTCTTTTTCCACCGAAGCAGGAAAACATAAAATGCAGCATTATTTCAAAGTATATACGCCTCTACGACACTATTCAGTCTCCCGGTTTCTGAGATCCCCCGGTATGTTTGTCCCCGTCTCGGGGTTTGTGTCCCAGCATAATGAGTGTCGGCTGTGCAAAGCCTAAACACACCGGAGAAATGTTTGAAATTGGCGTAGGTTTGACTGTGATGCCAGGTGGCAACACTGTGTCCAGCATCTGTTCTGTGTCTCTGCCTCACGTGCCTCGTGTTCAAACGCAGTTTGCGCTTCGTCACTCCGATCACTTCTCTTCAGTCTGCAAGTCCCCCAGTAACAGTTCATTACAGTAACAGCCCGTTACAGTCAGTACATTTTATTGTTTTTTTTTTTTCCTATTTTACATTGTCTTCCATTTCTATGACACAAGGTAGGTACATACGAACAAACAGATGTGTATTCATCACCTCAAGCTGTTTGGTAATTGGTATTTACAGTGTTGTTTGTGACGCCGAAATAGGTGTTTTTGAGTGTTAGGGACATGTTGGGGAATTTAGTTGGGGTTTCTCAGATGAGCCCAGAACGGATCATAATTTTCCTCATAAGAGATAATGGAAATAGCCTTCCGCTATTCGAACTTCTGGTAATTGAGCCACTTCTAGGAACCGGTTACACTCAGATCCTGGGGTATAGATGTAGTTGGAAAGGAAGGAATCCCTGCCCTGAGGTGCACTGTCACCTTTGCACTATCGGAGCTGTCCTCCTGTGCAGTGCAGTCTGCCAGCACCACTCAAGGGAGATGATGGCCGCAGTGTCCGTCCGGCTGCAAGAAAGGAACGGAAATCAAATTAGACGAATGGGACACTCCTAATTACCTAATGAGGAATGAGAGTGGGCTGTGATTTGTCGAAGGGACGCTCTTGTTAGGTTAAGTGGAGGGAATCGACTGGAGGGCCCGAAGACGATCTTTATCCGTCTCGGTTGTCTTTAGCACATACAGCATGCGTAGCGTATTGTTGCATACCTTAGTGGGTGGTCCGCAGTGTAGATTAGTGCACTATGGGCAATATTCTGTAGGGTGCCAGTTATTTATTGCTGTGCAGTGGTGTCCACAATGTGGTGTATCGCTGGACTGTATTTAAATCACACGTGACAATGGAATTGCTCTTCTTTTCCTGCATACCTGCCATTCGTTTTTGAAGATCGCCACGGCCGATACGAGGACGCGCCGGTCAGAGCAGCCGGCTGCCTGACCGAGAGCTGGTGCGAAGTAGGCCACCCCAGGGGGGTACATTTGGCCTCAGAGCTTATATCTCATTAATGCGGTATCATCACTGCTAGCAAAAGCTGGCTGGACTGTTGACATCATCTTTGCTGTTTAAACACCATCTCTGCGGGAGGAGTTTCCACTTGGTGACCTGTTGGCAACGGTGTCCTCATACCTAGGATCAAAGCGGAGGGGAAAGTTCCAGTCCTCCGGGGGGTGGCCGTTTCTTCGACACGAACCAATTAAAATGGCGAGGAGAAGAACCGCAGGCCCGACCTCGTGTACGTTATTAAGCCCCAAGGCACAAATGCGTCATCTCATCTGTGACGTTTCATTTTAACCAGCTTGAAAGGCAAATTGTACTATTTGTTATTATTTATTACTTATTAATTTAACTGGCAAATTAAAATGTTAGGTGTGTACACTAAGCTACTTACCATGGTTAATCCATTTATACAGCCGGATAATTCGTACAGTATCAGTTCAGACAGAGTATCTGACTCAAGGCTGCTACGTAAGGCAGGTGCCGACTAGTTTTCTTAATAGTTAGAGAAATGATGCTGCGTGGAAGGTATCTTCTACTTCTGTTATTGACTGGTTAAAAAAAAATCAGTCTGTTTTATCTAATTTGCAGGAAAACTCTTGAGTTTCTTATATGACAAGTGAAAATAGTGGCAGAAATAAATGAAGGTGATGCATGTCCCTTTTTCAAGGTGAACGTGCGTGGCTTCACACATGGAGACACAACGTACGTATTCAGTACAGGTAGGTAAAATAATGACAAGGATACCGGTGTTGAGGTACCAGTCGTAAAGGTCGTCTCACAAGAGAATCCTAACTTAGCTAATACAGATTCCCAGTATTTGTTTATTTTACTGAGGCCATTGATTTGCAGACATCAACCACAAGTCAGTGGTTGTTTAATGTGGTGCAGAGCACGATGTCAAATATGATAATAGCATAAGAGAAACAAGGGAACAGGAGAAAAAAATAAATCTGCAGATGAAAATGTATATTTCACACTTAATAGAACAGAATCAACACCTCTTTGATGCAGTGACTTTCAGAAAATAGTATGTACATCAGAGATGCTGTTCAAAAGCCAAGTGTCTAAGACCAGTGTGGCTACGGAGTAGCAGAGTTAGAAACCCAAAACATGGCTTTCTGGTTCTACTCCTTACATTCACAGTTGTCATTATTGTTCTGTATCTAGAGTGAATACGTTATAAGCGGCGCTTTACATTGCTAAAAAACGGGCTTCATTTGTTTCCATTGCCTTCTGTCACCTGAGTTGTCAAACAAACAATAAAAACCATCCACCATCTGATGGTCACACTGCAGCTGATAGTCAGCAATGGTCTTGGTTTCAGCAAACATTTTTAATGTTAACTGCGGATATGCTGCAATTGTCGCATAGTTCAAAGAACGCACAAAACAAAGAAAATAAATATTAATAATGGACAGGATGGGTACAGGCATATGATAGTCAGAGGCTGCATCCATGAATTAAATAAACGGTTGTAGTATGAAGCGTCTGTAACATAACTGGACGTTTGACCACATGACCCACAGGTTAGATTCCTGAGTTCTTAAATCCTGGTTTACAGACAATCAGAAAGTAAGTTATAAATGTCAGTGCGATATGAATGTATTAGTTCAATGCTGGCCAACCCCGCTTAGGCCTGACAGGTCAGGGTGTGTGTGTGTGTGTGGACCCCCAGTGCAGCAGTAACTGACCCTTGTCCTAAGTGAGGACCGGCCGGCAGCCTCGCTCAGGCCCGCGGTCCCCCCTCTGCAGCGCTCCTGTGTCTATCGACTGCGTCGCACGTTATTTATCAAAGTCAGCTGTGTTTCTCCTCGTGGTGCTCAATGAATGCTCGTTTTTAAAGTCTCTAAATGGTCCTGACAAAAAACATAATGGGGAAATCAATAATTCAGCGATTGTTGCTCTGCTTATACTAATGCGTCCTGTTTGTATGGTTTTGGTTCCAACATATAAGTTGCTGTTATTTTTGCTTTAATTGTGTTTGAGGTCAGCATTTAATATTTTGTTAAAATACAGGTTTATCTTTGGTTGTTACGCCCCTTGCTTTTCGTTACAGAGTGCAAGAGAATCATTTTTTGTTTTGCGAATCTTGGGAGCCAGATGTACGGGTGGCAATGCTGGGCTGTGGTTACTAGGGTCGCGAACCTGGTTCTTAAACAGATGGACTCATGGCAGCTGTTGTTTGCTTTACAGGTGAAGACTGCAATAGTGATTTGACAGTGAGTGGTTGTACACGAGGCGCTGGAGCTCATGGTTTATTCTATGATAAACACTCTTAAAAATCGTAAAAAGGAAGGCACTGAACCGAAAATGATAGATACAAAAAGATTTTTTTATCTGCGATCGTGCCCAGTTGTCACAGTTGGTGGAAGAGAAGCTGATCCCAGGGGAGGTAATTTTGCTTGCTTTTGACCATCTAAATCTGACTGTGTTTGACCTCTTCCCCTGGCTCGAGTCACTGTCTGCTGCTCTTTGTCCAGAAAGCAGACCCAACGAGTTCATGGCCTAATATTTTTTTATGAATTACGCTTAATCGTCTTTATTTGGCCAGCTGAAGAAAATTCTCCTATACCTCATCTATTGGCAGTATTATGCCTGGCGCAGTAAGCACTGCAAATCGCATGAACTCTTTTTAAAGTGTCTCATGAAAATAACTAAATTATTAAATAAAAATGAAATTCAATGAACTACCAAAGAACGAAAGGGCCGTAAATCTACTGCGCAGATGAAGAGGAGAGTTCCGAACTGGTAAAACCTGTGAAAAAGATGTATTTTTAATTTATGTGACCGAGACTGCACCGTGTACCGCTACATTATTCAAATATAATATGCTGCAACACGTATGCTTTGTATGACAAAGATAACCAATTTGTACAAAATCTACCCTGGAAGGAGTGAAGCAGTAAAAGTTATTATGACTCCTTCAAGGCTCACTAACTCCCGGCAGAGTGCATTAAGTCAAGACAAGTCATCTTCACTAGATAAACAGTGGCTACCGGGCCGTCTGGAAATATTGATTTACCTTATAGGCCATTTAGACACTGCTGCGGTTGATTTTTTATTTATAACAAGCATTTTTTTTTTTTTTACTTCTCTGTATTTCCAAATGTATTTACCCCATTCCCTACAAAGAACAATCCTGTAAATTGACATTATTTAGAGGCATTTATGTATTTGTGCTCTATTTTATGGCCAGTATTAAATTATACAATTTTGAGTTATTTATGTGTGAGATTGCATTAGAGATGCAGGCCTCACTTTAAAGTGGTTGTCTAGTTGTGGTGCTTAATGCCAAAAATGGTCTGGTGTGTATTAAACATGGACCTTACACAGATCGCGTGTTTGTTTGGGTTCAGTAAAAATAAACATTGTACTAAATCAGTTTAAGTGCTTTAAACCATTCACTGTGGGTTTTTAAAGAAGCATCCAACCTCATAGGGATTAAAGCATCCTTGCTTAGGTCTAGACGCAAAGATGGCTGCCGTGAAACCCTTAGGACGACTGTCGTTCTTGATTTTGAAAACTTATTTTATCATGATAACTCAGATTATTCTCTAACTGGTAAATATTCGGTTCCGTACTTTAGATACATAATCTGACAATAGAATTTTTAAAAAAATGGCCTAAGCAGTTGACACTCATTTAAATCGGGGATTGGTGAGGTCAGATCTGATGCTGGCCTTTGTGTTACAATATTTGGATTGAAGGCTGTGTATCTGCCATTTTTGGATTTTGGCAAGAATTGGCCCTTTTGTTTTACACCAAGTAGCCTCCTCTTACTCTACTTGAACATGTTTATAATAGTCCGTAATCTTTAATAATGGATGTTCGTTTTTTTCAAATTAATATCTTTAAAAAAAATATTTATACAGCCGGTTGTTTCTGGTGGAATATTTGAGATTTCTCAAGGGGACAGCTGCATATCTGATTTGAACCAGCAGTTTACTGCAGTGTACCGGGGACAGCAAGCACCTGAGTATTTAGAGCTGCTGCCTTTGAATTAGGAGGTTGCTGGTTTGAATCCCAACTCCCACTGTTGTGTCTTATGGCAAGGTACTTACCCTGAACTGCTCCAGTAAAAATTGCCCAGCTCTATCAATGGGTAAATAACTTTAGATAGCTTAACGTTGTAAGTCACTTTGGGGGGGAGGGGGGTGTCAGCTGAAAGAATAAATGTACATGTACAGATCTGTGGGCTGTGTGCTCAGCTTCTCTGTGCACATTGAGCATTATAGTTCATAGATGACTTCAGATTTCTATAACACTTTTTTTCCTGTCTTCAGGACCAAGAATAAACTGTGGTACTTTGAGTTTGGAACATCTGAGACCTTCTCTGCCACCTGTAAGAAACTCCACGACTTTCTGGAGGTGGAGGTAATACACACAGCTTTTCTCGACTTAGAGACCCTCTTTGGAGCTCTAATGCATTATGCATTTTAGGTTGGATTTGACTGTGATGCTGTGATGAATAATTGAATAATGTCATTACTGCCACTTTGATTCATCAGTATATTCACGCTGACTTTGACTGCAACATATATATGTTAAATACAGTTACTCTGACACCAATATATCACTGAGAGACATTTAGACATCAGCTTATAAGAAGTAAAGTAGTGCCCACTTTTCTCGAATCACAATCATTGGTAATGACTTTGCATTGTGGTTCTATTTTTGCCATCCATTTACTGGTTAGTTCCCAGTCCACTTACTTGTCTTTAAATCTTATGTGGATGCAAGAGAGTGAAGGAGGTGCTGAAAGGGGCAGGTCTCTCACCTCCTCCTCCTCCTCCTCCTCCTCCTCCTTCTCCATGTCTTCAGATGAACACAGAGGTAATTATCTCCCAACTACATGCTGTGCATGATACTGAGCGATAATGAAGGTGGGGCTGGACCGATCCATCTCCTCCCGCATCCCCTTGCCTGAGCAGCCTGGATACCCAGGGGCTCATTAGTCAGCCCTGGGGGGACAGTGAAGATAGAGACTGAGGTGTACAAGATGCCCCTAAACAGGAGCTTGTTCTCAATGAGGGTAAAGTGGCAGCAGGTGGCAGCAAGGTGGATTGGACAGCTGTGGGTCACGCCTGCCAGAGGACCTCCCTCTTGGCTGACATTTCCAACCCATCAAAGATCAAATTGCTTTTATTTAGACTGTAATTTATATGGGCTAAGTACTTTCTGCTGAGAATCCCTGGAGGGGACTCTGTTTAAGCTCTGGTCCATTTTGGCAGGTTAGCATATATTTATGTAACCAAAACCAGGAATATGTAAAACAACACAAAGCGTCTGAGATTAGGCATAAGATAAACTTTAGAGTGGATTCGATCTAAACTTCCTCCTTTTTTTTATATGGCATCTTTTCTGGGATATGTTCAAACAGAGGGTGTGGCACGTTGATGCCATGTTTTGAACGCAACAACAGGTGAGGGACTTGAGAGGTGAATTGGCGGTATGTGTCTGATGATGCACAGGACAGAGAGCCACTTTAGTGACGCAAATGCTTGTTGCAGGTTTTGGTGGAATGAAAGTTAGCTACATTTCCTAAATGAATAAGATTGCAACTAAAGTAGCGGTTGGACAAAGTAAGAGACTGGACCAGTATAATTCTTGATCAGCACAGCTCTTTTGATCCCCTCCTTTTTTCTTCCAGAACTGAGTTTGACAGGAACATGACAACAAGAGTTTGTCTTCTTCAGAACGTGTCTTTCTGTTTTGTTTTGTCCTGTCACGAAGTGCGATGGCATCAGCCTGGATTTGAGCAACATCTCCCTCGAGGGCATCGCCATTCTGAATATCCCCAGTATGCACGGCGGCTCCAACCTGTGGGGGGAGACCAGGAAGAGGCGGAACTACCGGAAATCAGGGAAGAAGGTCCATGACAAACGCACCCCGCTGACCGACCCCAAAGATCTCATGTTTGCAGTGCAAGGTAACACTGGAATACATGAAGCTCAACAAAACACACAGCATACTAACCCTGGAGTAGTTAGCGTTTTATACCATGTCAAACAGTGTCTGGGCAGGAGGTACTTTATTGGCTAGAAGTTCATACCCTGCTCCTACTCACGTACGCTTTCAAGGTGCTTATTCTGAACTGATACTGTCAATGCCCTGCTAAATAAACGGGTAAATCACTGTAAATTTGCTTATACAGGGTGTTCATAAATGAATGCCCTGCTTACAGCCTGTGATAAGGTTGTGCTTGTAATCACAAGCACTTTTGCTCAGTCGGAGAAAAATGCTAAAGTTTCAGTGAATTGTTGGCTTTGTCTGTAGCTGCTGAATGATAAGTGTGACAGATACACATAAGCAAAAACTTTGTCTACAACAATAGCTTAAAAAAAGAGAGCAAGTTAGATTCTCCACTAAAAAAGTAAATAGGTAGTCATTCGCGGAAACCCTGTACGTCATTGAGATTTCTCTTGTACAATGATATCAGCTAAAGAAAGGCTACTAATACAGCCGCTTCCACTCGAGCGAGAAGTTTACGCAACACTGGCTTGGTTTTGTCTTAGCGCGAAGCTGCGTTGCCACGTTTCCGTTTTTAGAATTTAAGAAGAGTTATGTTACAGTAATATAAATGGGGGGAGGGTCGGGAAACATTTTGCGTCGTCTTTTTCTGGCATTACTAGCATTTCACAGCGTTCAAACAGTCGATGTGTTTCAAATTACTGCTTGAAGAACTTGCACTCTGCCACCGGTGTGGATCAGAGGACAGAAAAGCTGCCTGCCAGCAGCGGGCAAACTCAAGAGCAGCGTGCACGTTAGAACTTACCGCACAGGGACCAGAGAGCGTGGCCTCTTCCTGCAGCTTTTTATTTACCCATTTTTCTGTGTCTGAAGACACAAGTGGTTCAGGTGTTATATTGCTGAAACACTGTGAGGGTGGGTTTTCTGTCTTAACAGTGGAGCCTGACACACACAAGCTGTAGACTTTGTCAGAATCGCACGGCACATGTTGGAGCCTAACAAGAATGACAAGGGCAACAATGAGTTTGTGTAAAATGGTGAAAACCAACAAAAATGATATGTAGCCCTGAACTGCTGACACGGCAACATGATTTCAGGGAAAACAAAAAACAGTTTTTCAGTCCATAGTTTGGTGCGTGTTAGATGAATACTTGTTCTTAGACAGACCAAACGCTACCGACGGGCATAATATCTAAATATCCTCGATAATGAAAAATGTATGTTTTGCCAATCATGTGTACTCAGGAGTAATATTTGTACAGTAATTCATGAAAAAAAGCACACATACCTGTTCACATTTCATGGATGATATGGAAATTCAGGGAAAAAGTCTTATGTTATGAATATTTCACCGACGACAAGTTGAATCACTCGTTTGAAGTTTCGTTTAGGGTGAAGAGGTGCGGTTTGATGTCACTGTTTCGCATTGTCTCCTCTTTGGTAATGGCCCCTGTAAGCATCAGTGGACCGGCGTGGCTAATAGGAACAGACTGGTGGATTCCCTCTACCGTCATACACTGCATACTTGTGCATAAATTCACATCAGATACTCATCAATGGTATTAATGATTAAACTTCATGGACAAATTTATAGAGGGAGTTTAACACCTTAATGATCAAACGCTATAGACAGTTTTTCCTCAAAAGGGCTTTAAGACTTTAATGATTTCTCCCTGCAGGCATTTTAAGGAGGCTTAAACACATCTTAAAGAGGCTTGTGTGTCCAGGCCGAGTGCAGTTTTGTGCTGCAGAAGTAGAAACGCTGTGATACGCTGCATTAAAGTTTATCTTTGAAAATTTGCCGTCACACGGATACCTTTACTCGGGGTGCTGTAAGAACTTAATAGATCGAGTAAACCATTCGTGAGGGTATTTTGTGTACTTTTTGGTTAAAATCGCAGTATTAAATCTATTACATGGGTGTGGGTTGCTTTGCTCTGGAGGAGAATCCAGGGAAATCGGTCAATAGGAGCCCAGCACTGATGAATGCACCAATTTGTATCGTCTGTGAAGTTTCGTCACCCGTTCAAGGGTTTCATCTGCTCATGGACTCAACCAGATGATATGGGGGTGGGTTTGGTGCAGGGGTGAAGGGCAGGGATTGATTTAAAAATTGCTTACTGTAAAAAGAATAAATAACAGCTGGGCCAGGTGATCAATTAGTACGGGGCTGTAGGAGTGATTCTCCTCCATTAATCTCTCAAAAATCCAATTTTTGTGTGTAAAAATTCCTCTGGCTGAACCCAAGAAGGCACTTAGTGGTAGCTGTCCTTGTTGAAGGTGTGCTCAAGGTTAGGGCCCAACTTGTCATATCAGAGAATGGGATATTGCAGGGTCCGTAAACACAGAGTGCATTAGCCCAAGGGCTGCCAGCAGAGCACGGATCAAACTCTGAAAACTGACCTTTCGGGAGCTGTTAAGTCGCCTGCTGGTGACGCCAGGAGACAGGCCCCTCAGGTGGAAAGGACTAGCTGGAGGTGAATTATTCAGCATGGGTGCAGGGCGCAGATGACTAATGTCCTGTGACACGCTTTGCGAAAGCCGCTTTAAGGGGAGGGGCACCCCCCCTTTTTTAAACACCCCGGGCCCCTGTCATTCCCAGTCGGTCCCATGAGCCACACGGTTGGTCTCCCTCTGGCTGTTGTGCCCATCCAGTTCAAACTGAAACAAAGAAAACACACTTATTGAGATATACGCCCATCCCCGGGCCATTCAACTACAATCCTGCAAAAAGGCCATGCACGTCCCACTACTATCCTGGTGTCTGCATCAAGTCTGTCAATTTGGGCAAAGGTTTCAGCTGTGTTCCTCGACCGCATGCAGCAGGGCTGCGAATTCTGACATGTTTTGGTTTCCTCGTGCAAGAAGCGTGTTTATCGTCAAGACACTGAGCTGTTTATCCCCTCTGAATGCCGCAGCTGCAGAGGTCCTGATCATCCCAATTTGTTCTTTTGCCCGCTTACAGAAAGGCCTCCTTATATGGGCATCGGTGTCAGGAGCCCCTTTCTGTGTGCGAGCGCAAGCAGCCAGTCAGCAGAAGGGGGAAAAAACAACATGGGGAGACATGCTTCGAAGGCGCGGAGAAAGGAAATGAAAAGGACTAAATTTGAAGTTGGGTTTCCTCACCACTCCTAGAGAGAATTCTCCCTGCTTGAAGTGCTTTTTCACCGTCATCAGTGGCGCTTTTTTAGCCGGCACTCTGCTCGCATTTGAGCATCACGTACAATTCTGTTGCCTTTCTTCATTGACACCTGCAACCCCCTCAAACCTTGGCAGGAGAAGATTTTGGCCCCAGATGCCGATCCTCATTCTCTTTCACTCTGCCATGCTAATAATGATTGAATGGCCCCAGCCTCGCTGTTGAGCTCTGGAGATGAATTAATTGTCAAATGGGCTATTTTACGGCAGACGACTGTAAGCAGCCCCTCTCGCTTCCCCCCCCCCCCCGATATTATATCTTTCTCAACTATATTTAGTAGACTATTCGCAAAGAGAAATACCAGTGAAGCAGCTGTGCTATTGAATTGAGTTTACAGTTTTGTCTCATTAATGCAAAACATTTACAATCATTGAAATATCGAGGGAAAACCACATGCAAAACGTTGTGAATAATTGAAAATGATTTGCATTCAGCAAAAAAAAAAAAAGGTCTCTAGATGTGACGCATGTGTGCATTCATCTCCTTACCTGTAATTATCAAGGGATCGCAGCTTTTCACTTGTACCAGTCTGTTTTATTGGTTAACAACACGCGACGTCGTGTTGTTGGCTGCGGCTGCTTCAGCGACTACTTGTCGTTGAAGTTTAATTATATATATCGATATAATTTCTGCCGCGGGCTGGTTGAAGACGTCGGCTGGGCAAGCCGAGCGGTGATGGGGAGCGTTGCCTTTGTTCATTTTAGTCGCTGTTTAAAGATCCTGAGAAAAGTCAAATTTCAGTCGAAGCGTTTCTTTAAGCAGGTTTTCCCTCCGCGTCCTCTCACTCGCGACGCTCATCCACGTGGAAAACGGCCGAGGAACTCCTGCACCGAAGGCCGCGGGCCGGCTGCCCGTCAGGCCGTCCGGCCAGCGGCGCGCGGAGCCTCGACGCTAATGTGAGGCGACAGGTTTTGCAGGCTGGTTTACAAAGGAGGGTCGCTGGAGTTAGGATGTTGTGTACACATTCCCACATGACCCGGCCATCCCTGCTCTTTCATAAGGGAACACGTGGGGCGAGGCCTGGCTTATCGCCATGGCGATGGCCAAACACTTACCAGTAACAGCATATCGGAGTCAGGCATGCTGTGACGCCCGTTACGACGCTTCACGCTGTTTTCGTTTTAGTAACTGGACAAAACTAAGAGTTAGTGGATTCATGCGAGGGGAGTGGAAAATTGAATTGTTTGTGAGGGAAAGTGGCGGCTGAAAACAGGCTCGCTGCAACTCTGCAGAACAGATGGTCCCAGCGCGACACAGGTATCCAACAGGGAAAAAATCAATGCTCATATCTTCGAAAAAGGAAATTAATAATTATATATGAAGGTAGCACAAGATTAGGTAGCAACAGTGCCTCCATATAATTAATAGAGGTTTTGTTTTACATCCAGTAGTGAAGGTGCTTTGCAGAACAGAAGTCATGCTCCCTGAAAATGAGAATACTGCTTCTCTAAAATTTAAGACACTGCTACAGTACCCCTGCAACTTGCCACACTGCTGCACTGTGGTTATTTATTATCACGGTAAATATTTATCCAAGGAGATGTTTGGCATTTCGTCTTTGCTGTTTTGCTGTTAAGTCACTGTGGTCCTGGGCAGACTGTGCAAGAGGTGAATCACCGTGCGTTGTTCTTGTGGCTCCAGACCCATCGGACCAGCTTCTTGAGGTGGTGGGCCTTGAAGGGGCCATGGAGATGGGCCAGATCTACACGGGGCTGAAGAGCGCAGGGAGACGCCTCGCGCAGTGCTCTTCAGTTGTGATCAGGTGACTGTTAC
Source organism: Arapaima gigas (assembly GCA_900497675.1). Classification (NCBI taxonomy): domain Eukaryota; kingdom Metazoa; phylum Chordata; class Actinopteri; order Osteoglossiformes; family Osteoglossidae; genus Arapaima; species Arapaima gigas. Next base: position 475,717 of record UFQX01000083.1, read on the forward strand.
TTCACCGAAAGAGAAAGGACAGACCCACTCAGCGCCGAACAACTCCGTGAGACACAGGCGGTGTGGACAGTGAACTCAGGGTCCCCGTTAGCTCTGCTTGCGCACACTGGTGCTGCACAGCAACACACAGGTTTTTAAACGTGTTTCTCTTACATTGTTTAAGCTGCTCAAGACCCTCCCGCAAACATGCAATATTGTTTATAAGCATACAGTTTCCTCTGCAAGGTATGTTTTACAGAAAAAGTTTGTTCTACTGTTATGGAAATGCATGTCCTTTAAATCGGGCAAAAATGAATGGCTGCATATCAGAAAGATAAATGTTTCTGTGATGCTTGTAAGGTCCTGACTACTGTGGAGTAAAACGGACGTAAAATTGAAGTAAAAGGACTAAGCCAAGTATATACGTTATGTCTGCTAATAAAATAATAAACTTTTAGTTGCATTCTAATGCGAGAATATATTATTAAATCATAACAATTAAATTCTGGAAGTTTTGTAAACGAGGGCAAAGACGTGTAGCTGAAATTCAAGCACCCATCCAGTGACAACAACGTTCTGTGACTCTAATCCGTCCGATAGCTTGAATGTGTGTTTGTGTCGGCGTTTTGTTACAGGACCAGAAAACCCCTCCCTATGCAGATTGATGGAGAGCCCTGGATGCAGACACCCTGCACTGTGAGTCTACTCTCCGTTTCTCCATACGGTCCACCCTCGATTTTCCCGACCTTTCAATTTTGTGAAGTTCGGATTTTATGGAGTGCGAAAATATTCCGGAAAAAAAGAAAAATCATAAATATTGGGGACGCTATAAATGTTTAACTAATGTTTAACTTGTTGGACGAAATAACTCGATGCACAAAATGTTTTAAGCAACGTTAATACTCTTCGTCAAAAAAGAAGTATCCAGTTTGTCCAACTGTGCGACATTGTTAGTGTGACGAAGGTGGTGCGGCGCCCCCTAGTCCCCCTGTAGTGCTGTTCTGATCCAGTCGTATCAGCGCCTTATTCACCACTTTCTGCATGTAATTCACTTTACTGTATGTATGTATGTATCAGTTACACTGCTGACTTTATTTCGTTTATTACCAACATTACGTGTTTATTACACAATACGTAAGGTAATAAAAGTGTTACCGTAGTAGACACTGCGGCGCTTTGCAGTGCCAGGGTACAAAATATTATGCTATTACTTTTGATTTTCCACACTTTCATTGCACCTGGACACCTCCTCCCAATACAGTCTGGAAAGTCATGGCTGAACTGGAGTTCCAAACGTGTTTGGCTTTCGTTCTGTGTCGCCGTCGTCACAGGACAACCGCGAGTATTAGAAATGCCTGCGGAGATAGGCAATAGGTCACTAAACGTATAGTCTGTAATGTGATGTTTGTCTGTGAATTTTCAGTTATTTGTGACATTAAAGTTAAGTTTACCGAACCCTGACTTTAAATAACTTGTTTCCAAGTTCTCGGTAGCCGAACGTGGCCGTTTTGTACTTTTCATTCTCTTTTGAGAGATTGCCCTTAATTTGCAGTAATTTAAAATGATGTTTAATTCTAATTAAAATGAACATTCCCTGAGAGCGTCTCTTTTGAAGAGCAACACGCATTTACATACGCCTCATTCAACAGCTGCCTGACAATCCAGAGCATGACGGCTGTATTAATTTAAGGCGCACTTGTACCTGTGAGCAAAAACTCGACAACACAATTTGGTTTGACGGTGTGTAACTGTACTTTTTTCATTTCCATGGTGACTTAAAAATTACAGCTAAAACTGAAATAATCGACCTCTTAAACACTTACACAAACACCACAATTAAAATGGGTTGCTATCAAACTAATTATTAGCAACAGCGGTTATGCAAATTGTGCTCAATTTCAGGCATGCAGAAGAGTTTTAATGTCATTCAGCTCATTTACACATGTAGGGTTTTCGTTAAAGGTATTGTTTGTTAAAGCGAAATTTGAGTGTGAACAGGAGGCTGAAGACCACACAATAACGCAACACCCACCCCCCCCCCCCCACAAAGTAGAAGGCTTTTAGAATTAATGGAAAACTATTTGAGCAAAAATACCTTTTCTTCATCCACGTCTGTTCCACCCAGCTCAGCGGAACGGGAGTATTGAAATGAACCGTACAGTCCTGAAAATGATCAGCAGCAACATGTGATGTACAATCCATTAGAAAGTGTTATGCATCATTCAATAAAGAATTGTGTAGTTGTGCTGTAACACGATTTTAAATGTATTGCAGGGATACAGAGAGTTTTGCGAACACCTTAAATACTACTTTTTTTTATCATTACACTGGCGCTGATAAATAAGGTTTTAATAATTTTAAGAGGGGATAAAAATGTCAATTGTCTAATTTTTTTATATGGATTATGCCATGGGCATATTGTGGCAAACTGGAGATTTTCTGGATCACCATTTTTTTGCACGGTTTGGAATCACAAATCCAAATAGAGTAAAAGAGCTCAGTGCTGAGTACGTGGAATCAGACCGGAGCCGGCGACTGGTTACTGAGGATGGGTCACATGGCTGGTGATAAGGGTTGCTTGTGGAAAAGCTGAAGGACATCAGTACAGTCTTAAGTTTCAAATTTCAAACTCTGCCTGCAACATCTGTTATTTGTACATTTTAACGTGTTAATCTTCTTGTTCTGCTTGTTGCAACAGCTGGTGGTTATACAAGTACTTTTCCCATGGTTTGTCATCTTATGGCAAACCTGGATAGGACTTCATTGATCCTGGCAGGGAAGTTCGCTGTAACAGCAGCTGAACACATAGGACGCATAACACAAGACACCAATAACACACATAATAAATAACAAAAGCAAAAACTGAAATAAATAATAAATAGCAGAAATAAATAGTCTGATACGCTGTGATGGATTAGCGTCCCGCTTTGGGGTAGGTTGTTTCATAGCCTGGCACAGAATGATTCCAGAATAGACTCCGAACTGACCAGGATTAAGCAGTTAATAATGGAAGGATGGAAATTGTCTGATTGTCCCATGACAGAACTTGCTTCCTTGACAGTTTTATTCAGTCTGTGCCTCTCAGCAGCAGCAGCAGTAGTGTTTCCCCAGCACACCACTCCATAAAACATCACGCTGGTGTTCTTTCCTTATACAGCGCATTTGTATTGTGGATTCAGCTCAGTTCGCTGTTGATGTGGACCCCCCAGTACTGTGAGCGTATACAAGTATGTATAAAAAGTCGAACGAAGACAATGTTGGTATGTCTAGACCAAAAACTCTTGATTGATGACAAAGCCTGTGTCAGGACTGACATTCCCTATGCGGATAAGTTGAAAAGGAGCTCTGGCTTGATCTTAGAAGAGGCTGCTGTGCTGCTGGTTTCGTTCTCTTGTTTTGCCTGAACACAGAGCACATTTTTGGAAGGTGGCATCTCTACCAGCATGTGATCCAATATCCGGCTTCCTCTTTATACCCCAGACGTGACACAATTATGCAGCTCGACAAGACTGTACATTTTCAAAGAAATGTGATAACAGATCTCCAACTTTGATATCACTTTTGCAGATCAGACCAAAACTGTCTAACCGTGAAACCGCGCCTTTTCCATTCCTGACTGTTTTTTATGTCTGAAAAAATGAGATGAATTCCAAAGATAAATTGTATTGGGATTTCATATGGCATTTTAAAAACATTTAAATTTACGTTTGCTTTTGCATACGTGAGCCTTCTCGAGTCTCCACCCTATGTAAATGCATTGTTTGCAGAGTACGAAGATGGTGCAAGAACTTTGAGTTGAACTTTGAACGCCTGTTTTACAAAAAAAAAAAATGTTCAGCAATTATTCCTACTAAATATGTATTTGTTCATTAAAGGGCCTTGCTGTCAACTGTTTGCAATGTAACGTGCTGCACAAACACGGCTGGCGGTGTTACTTTCCACGTGTTTTGGCCCATAGAGCGATGCATCCTGAACACGGGATGTTGCGTTTATTTCAAGTACTTAAAACCATTAACTTTGACTATCGTGTACATGTGATGAGAATGCTTTTATGAACTAAGCACCTGGTGCAATTTGAAAATACCTAACAATGGATATTTAGCATCTGATTGATCTTTCTTCAGATTTTCCATAGTTAGTGGTGATGTCTCAAGCTGCAATTTGCTAAATGTTAAACTGTCTTATACTCAGGGCAATTTTTGTTCTTTATAACACATTTAATAAGTCTCCTCTTCATTAAATTTGCATCTAAAAGTCCGTATGAACATGCTACCTCACATTCCTCAGTCATACCAAGCTCTTCATAAGTTTTCCGAACCATCAGACACGTAACATGTTCCAGTTCGTGTTGAATTTGCATTTCCTTCCTAGTGATATAGACAAATTTATATTCTATTAATGTGTTTTTGTGAAGAACTGTCCTAAGAATGAGAAGTTTCAGCGCTCAGGTTTGTGAGCGTTTCACCTATTGCTGTACAATGCCACGCTGTTATGAGCTGCTGCCATCACACGAAGAATGTTTTGTAAGAGATGATCAGAAAGTAAGGGACAGGCACGTTTGTAAGAATGACAGTTTTTTCAACTTCTCATTCCTCTTTACAGATTGAAATAACACACAAGAATCAGGCTTCTATGCTGATGGGACCACCACAAAGGACTGGCTTCTTCTCCTCTGTCATTTGCAAAGCCTGGGGCGAGGGAAAGGACTAAAGGCCCAGTGTGTTTCTGTCTCCCACCCCTGCCCACTCCATCAGTCATGGGGAGAGGCTGCATTACCTTGTGCTTCTGGCGAGTAAGAGAGGTGCCAGGACTCGTGTGTAGCCACTGTGAGAGTTACCGTGGTCCTTTAGCTCAGCGATTGTGCACGGTGAGTCTGGGCATTCGGTCTTGCTGAAACGTGTACATTTCACTTATTTCACTGGGACTTGTTCACAGTCAAGATGGGATGCTTTGATTATTTTTTTTTTTATAAAGTGTGATTGACAGAGGTTAATTTCTGAGCTGAAATATTCTCAAGGCGAGAGAGAGGGGTGCTGCTGTTCCAGGTAGACATCGGCCACCAGCCTTTTCGAGTGCCTCTACCTGCTGCCACCGAAGAGGAATACAGATCACCTGAAACAGAATCTCACACAAATGTATTTTTCAGCTGTGATTTAAGTTTCTTCAGGAAAAAAAAAATTGTTTGCTGTTAAAGTGTGGTTGTTTTTTTTTTTTGTAGCACATTGAAACTGCACAAAATGTTTTCAGTGTTCTTTCTGCAGAGAACTCTGAGATACTGGCTTAAAATGCGCTTGTCATGTTACAGGTCTATATACTCGTGTACATAAAATTCTGAAATGCACAAAACAAATCCACTTTTTCTCAATACAAATAGGTTCTACTGCTTCTATGGGTGTTTTCTGATAAAATGCATTCAGAAGTGCATCTAAGTTGGTTTTCCTAAGCTTGTAGCCTTTATTTACTGCAGTTTTTTTTTTTTTTTTGCTGATAATGAGAAGATCACTTTGCAATCTGTGTTAAAATCAACAATGCTCTTGTCTGATGAGCTTGAAAATGGCTTTCCACACCTATGGAGAGCATTTATCAAAGATTATTATTTAACTGCAATCATTTAATGGGAAGTAGCGTTACATTTAATTACATAATCCTTTTTTCGTGAGGCTAAAAAAATGTCCGTTTATCACTGATTTGTTTTGATAAAACGGGACCATGTAAAAGTCTCCAAGAACTTGTTCATGCTGGTACCGCTTTAGTTAATCTGCCACTTCCTCTTACATCAATACTTAGTACTTCTGTTTGAAAAATGAAAGTGTTATCATACCTGTTTAAGCCAATAGCTGTATTTTTAACATCCATTGTAGAATCCCTGTACTAACCAGGGTGCAGGAAAGAAGGTGCTTGATGTGGTTTTTAACACCAACAGCAGCACCAGAGACTCCAAAGCTGACTGATCTGCCTGTATTACACTATCATTTACATTTTGTGGACAGAATTTTCGAGACTATCTTTCTAATGTTTATTTAACAATATCCAACAAGTGAAGGTTTATATCTTTATAAATATACTACAACGCTCAGCTGCCCAACTGAGCGACCTACCAGTTAAGACCAGGTTTTGTGTGGTCTGGAGAAGCTTCTCAATGTCTCCTGTCCTCCACTGGTCTCCGCACTGCCTGCCCCGCAAGCATTTCTTTTTCTGACAGTCTTTAAATCTCACTTAGAAGTTCTAGAAAACAAAATGCCAGCATTTTCTGTGCCACTGTGACTACTTCCCACTTTTGTTTTAGAGAAGTCGGCACGTGATTTACGCACATTGAGGCTTGACTGGTTTTTGCATGAACGCGGATGTCGTCTGGCTTAAAGCTGTTTTTGTTGAAGCGTATCGTAAGGAAACCAGTGGTGAGGCCTGTGGCTCTGTCATGCTTCATGTCTGATACGCAACTTTTGTTTGTATGCGCATGGATGTTGTAAAGATGTAAAGGTTTGAAATAAAAGCAAAGTGCTGGTTGATGTTTGAGGAATGGTAGCGCCTGCAAATCTGGCCTTTTCCCCCACAACTAGTTTGTGGAACTTGTAGGTTCTTGAGTTTGCTCTTAAGTTTCCTAGACAAACTCGGTCGGGATTTCAAACGGTGGCTGTATTTATTGACGATTAACAATATTTTTGTAGGTGTATTAATAAATCAATTTTACCACTGAGAAGCATGGTTGTTTTTTTTTTAAACTGCAGCTTATAGAACATGCGGCTTGTCAGTTTTCTGCACAATAAAATGTTGCATATTTTTAAACTACCTACATTAACTAGTAATGTGTTTCTTTTTCAATTTAAAAAAAATCTGATATTAGACTGTATATTGCCGAATACAAAACCTTTACATTTCATGTACTGTGTTGTGTTCTCATATTTGAACTGGGTTTCTAAAAAAAAAAGCAGTTTTCTATAGGAGTCCTTTACATTTATTCTTTATTATATATTACTGAAGAAACCAAACATTGCTTGGCAGCATCTTATATCCGTGTAAAGTGAGTTTTAGCTACAGGGTACATTCAGACGTGACGTTTTATCTTATTATGCTTTATAGGGCTGAAACCTTAGTTTACCCCCCAGGGGCGGGTTTAATAAAAGACAATGAAATAAAAAACAATGACCTATTGTGCATAAATAAAAATTCAACTCTGTACGGGGGGAAAAAAAACTCTCAAAAGAACAAAATGAGCTCAGAGCTAAGTCTGTAGAGTCATAGGCTTGATGTCCTTTTGTAGCAGGACAGTATGTCTTTACACGAAACAAATGGAAATAAATCGTGCGGGTCGTGCTTTAAACGCGCTGCCTGTCAAACGTGTAGTTTTTAAAGGCAAAAAACTGCCGTCTTCACGTCTTTTACCTGAAAACTTCACCGGCGCCGCGCTCGTTTAAGCTCGCGCGCGCGCCACTGACGCGTAGCAGCGCGAGCGGCTTGAAGAGACGGGCGACCAATAGGAAGCGGGTGGGGCGCCGAGCTGCTATTGGCGCCCTCCTCCCGACTCCCGTGCGCGCGCGAGGGGAAGCGCGGCCAGCGACTGAGGCGCCGCGAGGAGGAACCGAGCGTCGGGCTGCGGGTGGACGCGCTTCGTGCTCCTCAGGTGAGTCTCCGGTTCTGTTTTCACTTACAGTCCCGCCGTCTGGTCGAAATTCTGCGTGTTGATGGCCGCCGCCGCCTCGCACTGGGAGTAAACAAACACCGTGTTTACCGCGTGGATTTCCAGTGGGAAACACACACACACACACACACAATATAACCGGTGAAGCCTGTTGACGCGCGTCTCGTCGCTTTTCCCCCGCTTTACTCTGAGGTCCAACGGAGCTGTGATCCGGGAGCCCGACACTTAGTTCCCGCGCTTCTTCCCTAGTTATTAAATATATATATATTTAAAAAAACACACCTTGTTTCTTGTTGAAAGGGCGGTCGGACCCCGGGAAGAGCGGCGCCATGGATGGATTCTGCGACCAACAAGTGCCTTACATGACAGCAGCCTTACAAGTGAGTGAGAGACCAGCTCAACTGCTGCCAACTTCAGCAGCATACTCATGTGCTTCCCCCCCTTCGTTTCTGGCCGAAATGTTTTACCTTTATCCATTTAGCACCTGCTTTACATCAAAGAAGCATTTGTACACGCAGTGGGCAGTTTAGAGTGACCAATCCACTTGAGACGCATCTTTGGACTGTGGGAGGAAACCCACGCGAACGTGGGGAGAACGTGCAAACTCCACCTTGAGTAAGCGGGGGTCGAACCCACGTCCAGTTGTACCGAGACACCAGCGCTGCCTGCTGTGCCGCCATTTCGACGTTGTTTCCAGCGCTTTTGTCAGAGTTCTGACTCAAACCCTTTGTAGAGTTTGCCAGTGTTTGACTGCTGTTGACAGGTGTCCCGATGAAACGCCAGCGCCGAGTTTGAGGCTCACGATCGAACCCCTGGTTTCTTCTCCTCGTAGCAAATGCACTACATGACAGAGAGTGATTCCATTGAGACAAATTGATTTGTGGTTCTTTTTCCCTCCTCCTTTCTAGAAACCACAAGGGAAGAAATGTAATGAGAGAACTGCAAATGACAGAAAGAGAAAATTCATTAACTCTGACCTGGCTCTGGATACTGAAGGTGAGCAGGAGGGGGGGCAAGACAGACAAGTTCATTTCACGGCTTCTTAACATTTAGCAAAATGCAATTGTGTTTGCGGCCACCTGCGCCCTGCCGGGGACCTGTTGGAAATCTCAATTAGGAGGCAGAAGCATAAAGGGGCTTTAAAGCAGGTCCTCCGAGGTCGCCGGTCCGTTAAGAACCACAGAGCGACGTGTGTTTGCTTCTCGTCGTGTGGGTGTATCTGGGTGTGTGTTCACACTGTGGTTTGGTAATGGCCCACTTTGGTGTGTTTGGCTTTCCTGTGCAGAACTCTTCCAGGACCTCAGTCAGCTCCAGGAGACGTGGCTCGCTGAAGGTATGTGGAGGGTGGTGCTGTGCTGTGCTGGGGGGGGGGGGGTGTAGACGAAAGCCCGGTCCGCACGCTTCTACCCAGAGTGCCATCTCAGATTTAGCAGGAGAAATCTGTTGGCCTGCTTTTGGTGAGAGCTGGCGCAGTGAGCTGCCTCCTCCTCCTCCTCCTCCTCCTCCTCCTTGTCTTCCTCCTCCTCTCTCTCCTGCCTCCTGTGTCTCCTCGCTCACCGCTCTCCACAGTTCACTCTGCAGCTGCACTCACTGCTGTCGTGCTTCTTAAAAAAAAAAACAGAAAGGGGAAAAAAAGAAAGTGGATTTATGCTCTCTGAGGCTCTGAGGTGCGCAGAAGTGTTGATTTGTGATCCGCCACCTTCATTTTTAATTTTGTGTGTTTTTAATATTTTTTTCTCTCCTCCTCTAATGGCAAGAACTCCTCTTTGTGGTCTAATTCAGACGTGATGCTTCAGGATTTAAGTGCGAGTGTCTTTTTTCCATCCTGTTTGCAGCACCGAAGTTTAGGTTGGTGATGAGTATTGATTTATATTCTCTTCATATGTCTTTTGTCGATTTGTCTCTGACTGTTTACACCTTGTGTGAAATTTAAGGAAGTTTTTATTTTTGCCCTTTCTGGTTTTATATGGTAAAGTTATTTTAATTGGTTTTTCTGCATGTTTAAGTGGTTTAGCAGAAAACCTTTAATTGTATGTTTTATGAATTAAGATATTGCAGTTATCCTGCAGCTGAAAGCAAAGGTCAAGATTTTCTTATTTAGATTCTGCATAATTTGAATATGAAGATGTTTTAAGGAGGAATTTTGCGTGTGATGTGTTTGTTGCTTTTTGTTATTGAGTTTGCAGCAGTAGTAATTTTCTCAGTGTGTTGCTAGTTCACTCAAAGGATTTTATTGTAATTTATGCGACTAACTTGTCGAATACCGTAATTGTAATTGTCTCTAACTGGTAATGTCTGCTGACCAAAAACAAAGTGTATTTTTGCAAGAATTTGGCAGATTTCTTATGTAAGAATACACGCTGTCATCCGCTGCTTTTAATTTCCTGGGTAAAAGATGGAGTCCATACACCAGGTTTTCATTTACGCTCCTGGTATAAAATTTTACACATCTCTGAAGCATTTGAGTAACCTTTAGGGACTCTGTTACTGTATATTCAGAGTATTTAGAGTAAAATTATACACAATTCTTGTTAAGGCGGTTCATGTAATTTGCCTTTTCAAATAAGTGTTCTTAACCGCAACCCTGCAAGCGTACAATTAAGTGTAAAATGTCCATCATTGAAAAAGAATCCTGCCTAAGGTTCCTTAAATGCTTAAAAAAGAGCCTTGGTTTGCTTCACATATGTATATTCTCAGCAAAATGTGTCACTGTGGAATGTAGATGTGCGAATCGCTCTTCAATTTATTTGCGGACAAACAAATCAAGTATGACCTTTAAAAAATATGAAAATAAATACAAAACATGTCTGAATATGTAAATTAGTTTTAAAAGAGCCATTTTGGTACATGGCAGGGTAAAATATTTAATGACAGAGACATAATGCTGTAAATACTTAATATATATTTGGCTGTATGGAATTCCCTTATGTTTTTTAAAAAGATGTAGATATATCGGAGGAAATGGATATATGCCTGCATGAATATTTTTCTACAACAACTATTAAAAAAAACAAGGGTGTCCTCAAGACCTTGAATGTTCACGGTTATAGTTAGACGATGCCAAGATTGCTGTATGGAAATTGATAGACTTTTATTGGGAAACGGAGGCAAAAACTGAAATCACAAACATTTATAAATATTTTAAGTGTGAAACACTGAAGCGCAGCTGCTGTTGTGGATGGAAAATCTGAAAGTGAGGAAGAAACAGTTTTTAAAAAAAATCATTTTTAACGTTCGCTTTCTCAACAGTTTCAGGCAAAGTTTATATCTTGGCGTTTTAGTTCAAGTGGGTGAAATATACCTCACTGCTGTTTCACAGGTGAAAAAGAAACTCAATATTTTATGCCTTCAGACGAGCTTCATCTGTTCTTTAATAGATTTCAAAAAGCACACAATATAAATTAAGGCTTTAAAATGAAATTTGTTTTAAAATAGACCTTCAGTGGTGCATTGCGCTACCGAGATTATAAAGTATATACCGCAGGGCTTCTAAAAGAATAAGACATAATTTTAATATTTTAGCATTTCAGGCAGAAAAAATGACTGTTCACCGGTGTAGACATTCCTGTAAGGATCACAGTTCTACCTGTCGTAGATCGGCGAGAAATGTGTGATTCCAGATTTAATAAATTACTTCCTGTCCATTAAGATAAAAAGGAATGCCACGTCTTTCAAAGATTTATTGGTTCAGGTAATTGGAAATAAGAAAAAGGATTATGCTGGACAGAATTTCTGACATCATGGATTAAGACGTTATGGGTGTTGAAAACTTTACTGGTGAATCTGCCAGGAAGAAGTGACTTTTTAGTTGTCTTTAGTCATAAAGAAATTATCTCAGTACCTGTTCCTGATTTGTAGAATAAGCCAGATCAGTGTTAATTTTTCATTTGGAAGAAGTTAGTGGCATTCAGAATGTTGCATTTTGATCGTAGCTGAAACGTCATAACAGCAGTGAAGGTTTTTATAACAGGAAACGTGGAGAATAAAAAAGTCCTTTACGTACAATTCTCCCCCCCACCACACACTATTTTGACCAGGCGACTACCGACATTTATGTAGCTAGTTGTGGGCTTTATATTAGTTTTTTCAGGGAGGGTACTGGGATCGTGTATGTCTTTTTAAACCGATTGTGTGTGTCCTGGTATCGTTTTCTTTTCCGATTTTTCTTTTCTCCTGTAAGTCACTCTTTGCCGCATCTTGTATCCCACCACACGAACATGAACACAAAAGCAGCGCCTCCACACACTCGCCCTGCCTTTGGCCCCAGTGCCTTTTTTCCCCTCCTCTTTTGTGAATGGCGGCTGAGCTCCAGTTTCCCCCCACCATCCTCAGGAATTGTTCCCCGGATCAGCTGTCCCATTCACGGAGAGTCGGGAATGACTCATGTATCCCACAGCCTGCCTTGGCTGCGGCTCCGTCCCGCTCCCCTACCGGGGGGGTGTAGCAACAGGAGCAGGTTTTCATTAAGAACAAAGGAGACAAACTTGGCATATAGGTGCTTGCATGCGTATGCGTCTGTGTGTTTTCCACACAGACCACAGCTGCATTGTGGCAATGAAGGCTAGTTTGCTTATGGAGCTCAACGGTCAGAGTGAGGGATTATGGGAATTTCAGATGATTCTCCTTTCATTGCGTGTCACACACCATCCAGCAAACTCACACACGTCCTCAGGACCCCGTCAGCCTTCAGCCCCCTCTGACTGGATGTTTCTTGCGCTTGTTGGTTACAGATTCCTAACAGAATGGTCCTCATCACTCGTGATTTTGAAAATGGCACACCTGACACACTGGGCTGAAACTGAGCACCACGATACTCCCTTGCTCCTCATACGCCGTACATTCTTTTAAGTTGACTTTCAAAATGTCTGAAATCTGCCAAAAAATGTGTTGTTGGCAGTTTTTTCGCCTCCTCTCATCTCTGACCTTTCCGATGTTTCCTTTGGCTGCAGCCATCGGTTTGTTTAAAAATGCATAAAAATGAAAAGGGCCGCATTAGCCCCAGTCTGAGTCTTTATTTATACAAGTGACTTGTTTTGGATTTTGGACACACTCCTCCACTCCCCCTCCTTGTTTTCATATTTTACCTCTCAAACCGCAATGAAGGCTGATTTTAGGAGCAACGCAGGCGTAAGGTACCTGCGTGTCTCGACATGTTAATCGTTTTGTGCAACGTTGCCAATTAAGTGTCTGAAAATGAGGTTTTGCATGTCTTATGCTTATAAATAAATGTGATAATGACTATGCACAGTTAAATCTCATATCGCCTCTTTTAGCAACTCGGCAACTTGAACATAACAGCTGGCTCAAAGTGTAAATATGTACCGTCTATAGGGGTAATTGAACGCTGTGCCGAGTGCCTTCGCGTTAACCCTTCAGGTAAAAGGCGGGTGGCGGTAAGTATTTTGCTGTAAAGGAGCGTGTTGCAGCACGTTACAGTCCCTGTAGTCCGAATGACAGCCGAGAGATGTATAGATCAGCCACTGGACATTTTTTCAGCTTATAGTTGTTTGTTGCAGATCTCGTTCTTAAAAGATTTGTCCAAAAATAAAATATTTTACAGAAGATGTGCAGTATCAGTATCAGCCATTGCTCAGTGATAAAAGGATGTGTGTTTTATTAGGCGTTTGGTGTTCGACAGATACGGAGGGAGTGTGTGAAATGTACAGATCAGGAATGTTTTGTTTGAGGGTTTGCTGCTGAAATGTTCAGTTTGACCAGAGCTCTTTTTCAGGTGTCTGTGGGCACAAAATCACAGCTTTGTTCTTCTTCTTTTTCCTGTCCTTTTGATGCTGCCTGTAGCTCAAGTTCCTGACAGCGATGAGCAGTTTGTTCCAGACTTCCAGAGCGAGAACTGTGAGTACCCCTGGGAGCCTCGCTTTGGACTCACCGGCGCTCCCCTGTGGACTGGCTGGGGCCGAGCTGTTGCTGTGCCGTAGAGGGATGAGGGGATGAGGGGACGAGGGGGATCAGGGCTGGTTGATGACTGCAGTACAGCACCATCTCGTGCTTCTTATAAATACTGTATAGCTCTATAGCCACAGTTGTGTTCAAAAAAAAAAAAAAAAAAATCTATTGCCTAATCTTAGAATCTTCATTAGAGCTGATCATTTAGAATCTTCAACACTTGCATGTATATTTTTCACTATTAATTATTAACATTTATTAGTATTACAGATTTGTTGTGAATGTCCAGGCGCAGAGGTGGGGCGATGTGATAGAATCCAAAAGGAGATGCTCTTTTTAAGGTTTTTCTTACTGTTAGCTGGGCATTGGACACTTTCTATTTCTTACACTTTTTTTATATACTGTACTTGATATTCAGAGAAGGATATTAGCAGCACTTGTGCATTTTTTTGTGTATTTATAGCGGTTTTTTTTTTTTATTACATAGCGTGGTAAAGAGCACTAAATATGTGACTTTAAGTAGATTAACCTTCTTACCAAATTTAATTTCTTAAAATAAACGGCTTTAATGCGTAAAGTATTATTTTGGTTTTATTAATAAACGGGCCATACTAATGTGAATTTAAATTACGTGTTAAACCTTAACTAAAATGGTTTATAGTGATTATATATTATATATGATTTATAGTTAACTGTTTTCAGCAGTGAAAATGAGCACCTCCGGTAAGATTAGATGGGTTTTACTGTAGCTGCACATGACGGTCAGTGCAGTCCTGCATTACAGCCGTCTTTCCTAAGCAGCCCAGCCCACCTGCATCTGAACCCAGGTCTGATGTTGGTTTAATGCTCACACTGTGCACCTTTCATTACATGTTTCTGCTGCAAGACACTAAACAGTCATGGGGTTAAACAGAGCAACACAGATAATGCTACTGAGAAAAATCTGTCGCTGTGTCAACACAGACTACAGTGGCGGGGGGCTTCACTTCCTTCACCTGCCCCCCTCTCTTTCGTCCCTGTTGCCGATTTCAAAATCATAATTGGTTTTGTGTGTGAAAGGGATGGCTTGGTGCAGTGAAGGTACCGTGAGGTCCATTAATGTGTTTGCGCAAGTGGAAAAAGTGTGAGGATCTGAAGACAGAACTAGCTATCCCTTCGTTCAGGAAGATGCTGACTGTAGCGGGCGTGGGGGGGTGGGCAGTGGAGCCCGGAACAGATGGCAGGAGCGCGAGGGCGCTGCGGTTGGCCTTCGGGACTGCCATCCCGGCCTGCCTGCCGCTGTCCCATATGGGTTTGGCCGGAGAGCGAGGATGATGCTGGGGAGGGGGAGGAGGGGACGAAACACCCCCCCCCCCCCAAAAATACATGTCCATGCCGTTCGCTGCAGGGATCTCCGGCAAAGTGGGCGGGAGAGTCATGTTTTGGTCGTACACGCAAGAGCGTTCGGTAGGCTCCAGACTTGGCTAAGTGTTGACCCCCCGTTGACAGCACTGGCACCTTGTGCCTCTACTGCTCATTTCTGTGCCCCCAGTCATTGCGGGGAGCGAGGTTTGTCCCTGCGTGTGGAGAGTCACCTCTTTTGTTGGCGCAGCAGAGCAAAGACACGTTCAGGTGCTCGGCTTTCATACACCGACTCATCGCTTTCTTTTGAAAACCATTCGTTTTTTTGTTCTTATGGTTATCATGCATTGTGTGAGGCGGGAATCGAGTCGAAGCTACACACCCCCCAGGAGGAGCACCTGGGGGGGGGGAGAAAACAATCCTAAAACACAAAAGGGCTTTGAGTTCAGATGCTGAAGTTCTCTTTAGAATGGGGTGAAGTCGGTGTTTCCTAGGTTGACTTGGCAGCTTCTTTATATCACTTAGAAGGTCTTCATTTGTTTCTTTCCTTATTTGTTCAATTAATTTATGTTCCAAAAAAACAAGTAGAAAATGTCACACAAGTACTGATGCGTCACTATTAATCTGCATGTGGCTGTAAAGGGGAAAAGTGGAGGGTGAGATGATTTAAAACTATTTTTTTGCAAGTGAATGAAATGGGGGAAGAATGCCTCCTCGAAACCAAATTTGTCTGAAAGATGCAATTTTTTTTTTTTTATCTCAGACACAAAGGTTTTTGTTGGTATTTATGTATTTGTGGACTTCTATTGTATCAGTGTGTTACGTAGTATGTTTTGCTATTGCTACAATTTGGTTTTTCAAATCTTGGGTTCACCAAAAAAAAAAATGCTGTTTTGTTTCTGTTTTATATTTCTGACAGATTATTTCACATACTTGCAAACAGCCAAATCTGAAATGTTGAATAAGTTTTACCGTAAACCTTATGGCATATATTTCCACTGCAAAGGATGCCTTGTATTATCGTGATATATTTACTTTTTCAAACAATATAATTTACTCCTGACATCTTATGCGATACAGCATCTTGAACCCATCATCCTGAGCCGTATTTTCATCTGTAGAAAAGTAAGTGCTGGATGGACACACATTCTGTCCTCGGTTGGACTTTCGGGCATGCGGCTCTTTGGTGTATTGCAAAGGGTGTTTCCCTGCATTTGTCACATAGCTGCTGTTTAAACTCTAGAGCAGGTAAAATTAAAGTAAACTGTGGTACACATACAGGTGCGTGGATCCTCAGGGTAGCAGCTTTTCCAGCTTCCGCATGAAATGAAGAGCCTCCGTTATTTCATCGGAAAGGAAAAACTCTTTATACTTGTAGGCAAAATGGTGAAAATCACTTAATGGGTTCATATTTGTAACCAGCTTCAGGATTACTGCAGTAAATGTCATAAATGCCGTTTTTTAAAATGCTGTCAATTTAAAAGAAAAATCAATTGAAGGAATAATGGTGGTAGTCTGGCCGTGGTGGAAAGCATGTCGTAGACCTGATGTCGTGGAGTCACGAAAAAGTGTGCCTTTTATTGACCGGGATACCGTTTCCCTCCCAGGGTAGAAATCTATAGTGACATTTCCGGGTCTCTGTGTGTTTATCCTGGTTCAATTTGCAGTACAGTGGTTTTGTGCATAAACGGGATTGAAAGGGAAACCTGCAGTACAGGAAGATTATTTCATCCTAGCAAAACGTGGTTGAAGTTGGCTTGTCGGACATGAGCGCTTCTGTAGAACTGAGTCTCCCCCCCAGGAGTTTTTTCGCTGTTGCTTCTGTTCTGTTGTTTGACCTGCAGATACTATTGCCATTTAGACCCAAATATAATATTTACAGTTTATGGTTATTAACTCCCTACTTTCCACTCGTCTCGCTCATTTTGTCTCATGATTGATTGAGCATTAGCTTTTTTTTCAAAGAAACCACTAAACTTATGCAAGCAGATAATTCATTAGTTACTTTCTTCCAAGTTTTGAACTGATCTTGTGGAATTTTCCCCCCCGGTTTTGTTGCTGGAATTAATTAGCAAATTAAACTTTAATTAGAAATTGTATATGTATATTTAGGGTTATCTAATTATGTTAGTAGTTTACTAAACTAAAATAATTTTCTACGTATCGGGGGAAAAAAATGTTTGTTTTATTTGTCGAGTCTCCTTCTTCGACGTGAAGGCAGCAGCTTATTGTTGCTACCGATGTGGTTCACGTGAATATGCGGAGTCCCTTTTTGTCCTGTTGGTACCTGTGTGACTGCTGTCCAATTAGCCTGATAAAGGAGGCGTTTATGCGCCGCGCTGGTGTTCGATCCCGGCACAGGTCTCCCCTCAGGAAGTGCTGGGTTGACCTTTCCTCGATGACCCGTAAAGGTCACGGCCTGCGAGGAGCGCGAACAAAGCCTGCGCTTGGAAACAATCGGCCACATCTGCGTCCCCTGAGATGGCGGCGCTGGATGTTGTGTTGTCAGGCTGATTTCACGCTGCCGAACGCCGCGTCAGGCATCTGGTCAGCATGTGGACGGGCGAGAGGGAAAACATCCGGGCTCGACTCCGAGCCGCCCCCGGGCCAGGGCAGGAAACGCACGTCAGCGTCAGTCTGTTCTCATTATGTCTCCATTCGCTCCATCTGCAGCCTGTAGCATTATGGTAAAGGGGGGGGGCTTTTAAAGCAAGATATTGTGATCAGTTTTAAACTTTAATCATCTCCGTTATTTTCAACTGGCACGAGTAGAAACTCGATCCCTTTACTGCTTTTAATAACTTGTCAATCAAAGTTACAGGCTAATCTCTCAAAGCTGAAATAAAATTATGACAAGTGAAGTTTTAAACAGCGGCCCTATGTGTTTGCTATTGTTTGTACTCAAAAGAATTTTAGTACTATGATAGAATACAAATTTTTTGATCCCCGTGGGGACATTCTCCTGTACAGCAGCTTTAGGACACGACACGAGACATGAGAAAAGGTGCCAAACAAGTTGTATTTGTTGTAAGTTGCGTTGGAGCGAAGTGTCTGCTAAATGAGCGAATGTGAACGTGATGTTGCGCTGGAGGGGGAGGCTGCGTTTGTGCTGGAAACACCTCAGACTGAAGGTAGTTGGCCCCAAGTCCTGTTCGCTGTGGATTATTCTGTTAGCATTGATCACGACTCCAGATGATGGGAGTTTAATCAGGAATCATTTGGTAGTTAACAGCCTGGCGAATACGCCGGGGACGGCGTCCAGAGGAAGGGAGGACCCCGCGATCAATGGGGCGCTTGTTGCCCAGACAGTATTGGCCAGCGGCTGAAAGGGGATAGGCGTTCACAGAAGTTCACCGGGGCTTTTGTTGCGTTTTCCAGACTAGACTCCCATTATGTCATGACAATACAAATGCAATTTTAGGCAAGTTAAAATGCGCTGTGTTACGCCCAGTCGTGGGGATGGTCTTGTGGAGGTTGGGGGGGACAGATGTTTGTTTGCTTTGTGTTGTTATTTAGGCAGGGATGAATAATCCTTAATCCCTTTAAATCCCCCCCCCCCCCCCCCCCCCCCCCCCCCCCCCCCCCCCCCCCCCCCCCCCCCCCCCCCCCCCCCCCCCCCCCCCCCCCCCCCCCCCCCCNCCCCCCCCCCCCCCCACCCGTAGTGGCGTTCCACGGACTGCAGCTGAAGATCAAGAAGGAGCCGCAGAGCCCGTGCTCCGAGCAGAGTTCCGCCTGCAGCCAGGATCGGCCCTTCAAAATCAGCTATGGGGAGAAGTGCCTGTACAACATCAGGTGAGCCGCCGGCGTTGGTACCACGTTCGTACCGCATTTTAACAGCGGAGTCGGGTGCAGGGCTCAGCTGGACCTGTTCCCCCAGCGCCCAAAGACAGTCCAACAAACACGCCGTTTCTGCTTATTGTTTGTTTTATGGCAAATTCTCCCTCAGACTTGTCTTCATTTCCTGGGTTGTTAACAAATACTTTTATTTTAAGACATTAGTGGTTTTAGGTAGCTACCCCACGTTCATTATCATTATTATTATTATTATTAATATCTCTCTAGCAGCGCCAGTCCTGCCCTCTTCTGCACTGTCTTGGCCCCTGCTCAGTGGCTCAGCAGCTAATGCAGCATTTATTCCCTTTGCACTCCGTTCCCGTAAGCGGATACAAGTCACATAATGTAGAAAACCGATCATCAGTGCCTGAGTTTCACCTTTTCCCGATCTCAGTATTGTAACATTTCCACAGGGCTCCATAGGGTGCCTCACACCCTATTTGAATTGTTCACTTCCATATTTAAATACTGCTTTGCATGAAAAAGAACTGATTTATTTAATGACTCATAATGCTTAGATGTTTATTGTGCAGCAAAATTTCGGGGTTAAATTTCAAATACATTTCTGCGTTAATGTCACGGCCTGTGTTTTCCCTCCAAACTCGGCAGACAGCCGTGTCTTCGGCCCGGAAAACGAACACGACACGTTGCCCTGAAAGGCACACGAGCGTTTGCAGGTTTCGGCAACAGCTGGAGTAGAGGTTATTTTTATATCACAAAAGTGATCAGAAGAAAATGCGCCAAAACTTTCGTTCCGAGGTGTTTTTTTTTTGACCTGTGATTCTGTAGCGTGTAAGAAAAGTTCTACCTCTGGAAGGGTTTCTTGGAAAAACACTATTTGTATTTTTATAGTTTCAGTAGATGTTAGAGGTTTGTTATGAGGAACCCAGATGTGGGGGGGGGGGGGGTAAAGTAAAAAGAAACATGAAGCTCAAAGCTGAGCTACCTGCTATAAATGAAATACTTGTGTTGCTTGTCGGTTCAACATGTGTACCTGAAGTGGAAAGTAATGAGGTTTAGTGTATCAAGAGTAAATTAAATAAACCGCGCTTTGAGATGTGCAAGAACAATCACAGGGCATAGGTTGCCTAGTTACGTTGTGGGGTTACGTTGATTTGATTTGTGAAATGTGAATGGCATTTAATTCCCGATATGCTCCTGTAATTATGCAAACAACAGGCTTTTTAACAAGACAAACGGCAACAACCATGTAGCGATGAAGACGGTGATGATTTGCTCAAAATCCTGAGGAGGAAAAAGTGTCCCAGTATTTAGTCGTCCACTGAGGTATGAACAGTTGAACCTGACTTGTGTAATCTTTTATGGCGGGAAGTTTCTTATTCTGCAGTACAGAGATATAAAACCTGTTTCTGTGTACAATATCAAATTCAACATCATTTGGTATCACAGGTCTAGTTTACAGCAGTTAAATGAAATGGTGACGTACGCGATGACCTAACGCCCGCGCGCTGACTTTACAGTACACGGCGGTGGTGGGGAAAA
The DNA here is from genome assembly GCA_900497675.1 of Arapaima gigas. Classification (NCBI taxonomy): domain Eukaryota; kingdom Metazoa; phylum Chordata; class Actinopteri; order Osteoglossiformes; family Osteoglossidae; genus Arapaima; species Arapaima gigas. Next base: position 495,917 of record UFQX01000083.1, read on the forward strand.
AAAGACGAATTTTACTTGTTTCTCAGAACTGAAAACAATGCTTAGTAATTTTTTCGCCGCCCTTTGTATACGGTTTTAGGCACTTAAAAGCAATATGCAGGCAACACGTTGCTGGAGGTCTGAGCAGCAGGAGCTGCGTCCAGGGAATGGAAGAAAAAAAACATCTATGTGGTGAAACCGTCACCTGATCTAATTGATTAATATAGTGTGCGAACTGAATGAAGAGCTGCGTTGTCCAGCAACCGGGTGAGCCAGTTCTCCTGACCCCCTCCCCACAGTGCCTATGAGCAGAAGCCCAGCGTGGCAATGAAGCCCTCGAGCCCAGCGACGCCCTGCAGCACCCCCGTGTCTCCGCTCCAGCATGTCTCCCCCAGTTCCGCTCCAACCTCCAAGCCAGACAGGACGTACCCTCACCTTCCCACCTCGCAGCCCATCGCAGACGCATCCTTCACCATGGACCACAGGTGACCTTCAGTGCGCTGGGCACTATGGGGCGACCTGGGCGGTGCTCGTGTTTTAGAACGTTGTTAGACTTTATTTTTAAAACTGTATAGTCGTCCCTTTTTGTCCCCATCTGCTCAGTTCCTAAATACACGTCTGGCTGCAAATTTTCAGGCGGCAGGAGCCATATTTCAAATTGGAGAAATATCAATGTATTACCAGCCCATCCCAGACACCCCAACTGTTTTCCCCAAATGTCACCCAACTCCTATATAACAGTCCACCAAGGAATTCCGCATAACATAAAGCACTAAGAAAACAAGTGAGAGAATTATTAAACGCTTAAAGATCTCATTTGTGGGCAGCATGTAGCCGTACTGTACGATACCAGACAGAAGCTACACTTCTACACTGCAGCAAATAAGCAGTGCAGTGCTAATGTTGCCTGTGTATCGAACGTGTGTTTCACCTAATAACGCGGGAAGGCGGTCCACCGCAGTGGTGCACAGGTTGTTAACAGCGTGAACGCGAGACGCCGTCCTGTCTGCAGAACAGCCGAGGTACAACCGCAGCGCACTCGTCTCCTCTCGCTCGGACTCGCGCGCAACTAAAACGCACAGCGCGCTGAAATTTTTCCCGATGCGGATCTTCGTTCTGGAAAGTGAACTTTGGATACAGTTGTTAGCAGATTTTTACAGCAGACATTTGGATAGTGAGGGATGCCTGTATTTCACATTGTGTGGGTCATTTGAACGCGGCATTAAATGTTTTTTGTGGTACGCTCGATGCATCCGTTTGCCCCCCACCCCGATTTCCTTGGCAGGTTCCGGCGCCAGCTGTCCGAGCCGTGCCACTCGTTCCCCGCTCCGCCCCCTTCGTCCCGGGACGGGCGCCCACTGTACCACAGGCAGCTGTCTGAGCCCAACATCCCGTACCCGCCGCAGGGGTTCAAGCAGGAATACCCGGACCCCCTCTTCGAGCACCCGGCCATGATGGGGGCGCCGGTCGCCCAGCCCTACCCCCACTCCATGATGATCAAGCAGGAGCCGAGAGATTTCACCTACGACACAGGTGCGTCGGAGGCTTTTGGGGGCGTGGCACCCGACGGCGCCGCTGGCCGAAGGGACGGCCGTCCCCCTGCTGATAAATGTTGTTGTTGTCGTCCTTTCCAGAGTCCCTTCCAACAGTGCAGGAAAATGAGCGGCTTCCTCCTCCTTTAAAACCAGATAGTTGCCATTAGAAGAACGGGACTGTTTATGGAATTAGGACATTATTAGCGCCGTGATTGGGTTTGCAGGGCTGTGCTGGGTCAGATGGACGCGTGTCATTTCCTGTGGTCCTCTAATAGAGAGGAGGGCCGGGGCTGCCGCGTCAGCCCCTCTCTGGTCCTGATGGCTCCCTGCCCAGGGCCCGGAGCGACACGCCTCGCTGTGAATGGAGCTGCGCTGGCCTGGCGCGTTCATTCACAAAAGTGCGGAGGCGGAGGGCGTGTTCCCGATCCCCTCTCCCGCAGCTGCTTCCTGCGGTGCCCGCCGTTTCCGCGTCCGCGGTCTCCCCGTGTCTCGCGCCCGGAGCCGCCCGGACCAAACGCTCGCTCCGAGCTCTTCCTCGGCAGGCTTTCTCAGACCCCTGTTCGCGCCGCGCTGTCTTCCGCGGCGCCGGCTCCGACGTGGGCTTCGTCGCTTTACTGTGTGGAAACGGGCACGAGGTCCCGGTCGGGGCAGGAACCGGGGTGCGGTTTGGGTTCCAAACCAAAGTGAACGCGAGAGTCTAATTTACACGTGCGATTTAACCGCTTCTCCTCGCGGCCTCTTAAGACTTGAGATTTTAGCCGCGGAGGACGGAGTCGAGCAGAACGCGGTTACGGACGTGCGGCGGACAGTACGGACGCTTTGGCTGAAGCGCCACGGCTGTCTCAGCACGTCTTAGAGCTCAAATTGACCATTTAGCAGAATTTATTAGCGGCCGTGTTGGTTCTTGCCTGTTGCCGGCTGCCCTGCGGAGAGGATAGAGGATGGGAGGCAGTTGGCAATTTAATTAGCGGTAATTTCCTCCAGCAGCCCATTACTTTGATGATGTTCAGGACAATGTTTATGAACCCTAATGAACTGGGTTAGTGCCCTTATTGAACAGCCCCTTCGCAAATGTTTTTACACGTCTTCGCCGATTTATACGTTAAAACAAACTGCCCGAAACGCACTATGTCCGAGAAAGGAAAAGTTAGGCAAAAACGAAACGTTTCGAACGTGAAAACGAATCCGGTTAACGTAGGGAATTGACGGTTTTGAGAATCGGCGGCCGCTGACGGCACACGCGACGGCCATTTTGCTCCTGCGCCCGGAGCAAACGCTGGAACGTCGCCACGATTTAACTCCTGGCCAGGCGACGGAGGTGGAGAACCACCAGATGCTGTCGTGTCCCGCTTTACCGTGCTGTTTCTGTGTCTCCAGCAGAAGTGCCTAGCTGTCATTCTGTCTACGTGAGGCAGGAAGGGTACCTTCCCCACGCCAACAGGACCGAAGGTGAGCGGCCGCACAGCCGTCGGGTCGCAGCTTGCGGTCCTCTGGATCACAGGCTGTACAAACCTGTACTATTGTTTGTCTCTAAGCAGAATGCGGAAATAAACAAAAAATGCCGACACGCAAGTGGTTGTTGGTGCGCGTCCCGTGTTTACTGGGCCGAGTGAGGGAGTCGCTGGGGTGTCTGTATCCTTAATTTTGTTTTTCTTTCTCTTCAAGGTTGCATGTTTGACAAAGTCGCGAGGCATTTCTACGATGACACCTGCGTAGTGCCTGAAAAGCTTGAAGGTGAGACGAGACCTCGGGCGTTTCCTTCAGGAACCGGCAGCGATACGTCTGCTGTAGTTTTGGTATGTTTGTTGGCCACGGATACCAGCGGTATTAGGAGATCGGCGGCGAGCCGCCGGCCCGCGCGGTTTCTGTAGACGTTTCGGCAGCACCTTTGTTCTGCTAACGTCGTCTTCCAGCCCGTCCCAAACATGCCCTGCTGGCTCGGGAGGCGGGGACTGTAAAGTACACCCGCCGCGGTGTTTCCGGAACCGTCCTGGGAGGACGTGCGCTTTGTGACGTGGCACGTAATTCTGCTCGAAGGGTCCGTGGTGCCAGAGACGCGAGCTGCCGATCGGGCTCGACGTCGGCGCCCGTTTTGACACGTCTCTCTCCGTCCAAGGTGACATCAAGCAGGAGTCCGGCGTGTACCGCGAGGGCCCCGCCTACCAGCGCAGGGGTTCGCTGCAGCTCTGGCAGTTCCTGGTGGCCCTGCTGGACGACCCGTCCAACTCGCACTTCATCGCCTGGACGGGCCGGGGCATGGAGTTCAAGCTCATCGAGCCGGAAGAGGTGAGCCCCCCCCCCCCCCCCCCCCCCCCCCCCCTTTTCTTCTCCTCTCTGCTTCTCAGAATCTTTCCATGTACCTTCTCTGGAGAATCCTAAACAAAAGAGTTGGTAGCCAAAGGCGCATGATGCTATGGANCCCCCCCCCCCCCCCCCCACGTTCCGGCACCAGAGAAGCTTCTTTATTTGTGTGTGTAAATGCGGTTTTAAAAAAGGGTCGAACCACAGCGGAGATGCTATCCTTTTCCGTGTTGTTAGAGCTGCGTGCGTGATTAGCCCAGCCCAGCCGCGTGGGGGTTTGGCCCCCGTCCACAAGCGCACGCGCATGCAATGGGGTCCCCTCAGCTGCAGCGAACGGGGGGGGGGGGGGGTTCGTGCCACGGGGTGACTGAAGTGCGCTCCCGTCAGCCACGCCGCCGCCCGAAAGCCCGCCCGCCCCCCTGGCTCTGCCAGGTGTACGGCTTGAACGCACAGCCCGCCGGGGGCCGGGCGGGAGGTCTGAGAGACAGGTGCTGCGACACCTGCCAGGACGGTCAGCGCCGCCCAGGACGGCATCGACAGCTCGTACCGTGGAGTTAAAGCTGCTGTTAGTGGCGACAGACCGTCGCGCTGCCTTCTCGCGCCGTAGCCGCGTGTTGCCGGCGACGCGGGTCCGTGCGACGCCGTTCGGCGGAGGGCAGTTTGGCCGCAGTGGCCGTGTCCCGCGGTCTGCAATAATTAGTTTAAAATATTTATTAACCGAGTTAAGGGAGCCCAAGCGTCGAGTATTTTTGGGTGATGAACGACACAACCGTTTTAGCTCAGCGCCTCGAGATCTTACCTCACAGACCTCTTATTTTAACCTCCGATCATTTTTACCTGCCGTGGCTGAAGCCGCGTGACGGATTGCGGGCCTGAGGCGAGGGCCACCAGGCAGGACGTTTTAATCGCGCTTCCTTTTCCACAACACCGGCCACCGGGCAGCGCTNGGGGGCCTGAGGCGAGGGCCACCAGGCAGGACGTTTTAATCGCGCTTCCTTTTCCACAACACCGGCCACCGGGCAGCGCTGCGTGGGGACGACGCCGCGTTACTGGGGGTCCCGCGTTCCCGAATGTGTCTTTACAGCAGCAGCTGCATCAAAGCAAAAATCCCTTAAAACGACCATTTGCGCTAAAATAACAGTGACGTACGGTCCTCGAGTCACATTCACAGCAGGGACTACAGGGAAGCACCAACGTGAGCCGTACGGGTTTGTCTCAGTCTGAAATCGGGGTCCAACAGAGGACCGACTCCCACTGCGGGCTGCTTTTCGGTGAGCCGGGAAACGGTTTGTAATAAATCCCTGGACACAACGCATTACACCAATTTCCCTCCGCCGACAGATACGGTCGTCTAAATGCAAATTCCCATTTTGGTAATGTGTGTTAAAAAAGAGGGGAAAAACAGATAATGGTTTCGCTGAACATATTTAACGGCGTAATTCTCTGGACGCTTGTAAGGCAAGGAAAATGGGTGTTTTATACACAGAAAAGGATTATTATTTTGAAGGATGTCGCCGCACAGGTGTTACAGGTACATCCTTACGAGCATTCAGGGGAATCGCTGCGGGAGACGGAGAAAGTGAAAGAGCTGGGCATTGTGGGCACATTCGCAGAAAAGCAGCCCGCTCGTGACTGGCAAAGGGTATCAAATGACGCGTGTCGAGGGCCACCTGAAGCGACGCTGTAAAGTGCCGTTTGGCCGCTGTCTTCCCAGGTGGCTCGGCGCTGGGGGATCCAGAAGAACCGCCCGGCCATGAACTACGACAAACTGAGCCGATCGCTGCGCTATTACTACGAGAAGGGAATCATGCAAAAGGTGAGCGGCGCGGCGCCCCGCCCCGTCTGGACACGGTGCGCGCGGTTTGGTTTTGGTCCTAAACGCCGCCATCTGTGTTGTGGCTTCCAAGGTGGCCGGCGAGAGATACGTGTACAAGTTCGTGTGCGACCCCGAGGCGCTCTTCTCCATGGCGTTTCCCGACAACCAGCGGCCCGTGCTCAAGACGGACGTGGAGCGGCAGATCAACGAGGAAGACACGGTGCCGCTGTCGCACTTCGACGAGAGCATGGCGTACGTGCAGGAGGGCGGCTACTGCAACCCCCACCCCTACAGCGAAGGCTACGTGTACTAGCGTGCGTGCGCCCGCCTGCCCCGCCCCGCCCCGCCCCGCCCCGCCCTCCGGACCCGACCGTCCGCCGCCTTCGCGGAGACGGACGACCTCTCGTTCCTGCCGACCGTCTTTGACCCTTCGCCGCCGCCCCCGGGACGGGGAGCCGCGCCCGGCCCGCAGACAGAGCGTAACCCGCCGGGCCGAGCCGAGCCGAACGTTGGCGAGGCGGGTTCGCGTCGGTTGCTGCTGCGTTCAGGAACGTTCGCAGAATCGCTTTTTCTCCCCCTTTTTGTGAAAAAGAATGTGAACGTGGTCGACGTGCAGCACACAGCTCATCCTTCTCTTTGGTTTCCTTCAACTATGTATTTCTTTCTGATAACCAATTTAGATAATACAACATATTGTTATGAAATGCTTTGAAAATACTTTTTTGGTGAAACGGAGTGGAGTGGGAAGCCAGGACTGGACCGGCAGGACGGGTGTGAGGTTCGAGGCCGTGAGCAAAGTGTTGTTTAAAAACTGTGTTTCACACCTTATGTGATGCTATTGTTCAAACCCCCCCCCCCGATGTTTGCCAGTCAGAAAATGATGGGCGTTGGCATGTTAACGTAAAAACACCCGACCTTCATCCACCAGGTGAAAGTAAAGTTCCCGAAACTCAGTGGGGACCAGATTTTTTCCTACTTCTCTCCTCAAGTGGCCTGCAGTGTCATCACTTCACAGCCTCATCCTGCCACACAGGTATTTTTGTAGTAAAAAAAAAAAAAAAGCCCATCCCCGCGGCAGGTTTCTCTCCACATTTGACCCCTCAAGTATCGATAATCAAAGTGCAGTAAACTCACACGGCGACTGTTGTTGGTTGGAGCCCCGCAGCATGATGGGTAAAACCGCGTGTTGAGAAGCGCGACAGGTGGCTCAACTGGGAAAGAAACACGATTGTAATAAAGATATAAAATGCCTAAATATATATATATGACCAAGTAGTGCTGGCACTGTCGTGTAAAATTACAGAGGACCTTGACTATAAGTGTAAAAGTTTTTGGTTTTTATGTTTCCTCCATTTTAAGAAAACCAACTAGTAAGTGAAAATGAGTAATACTGCATGAAGCTTGGAAATGATCATCTCGTAGACTCATGGCTCCGGCGTCTCGTCCCTTTTCTACTCACCCACGTCATTTTCACCTCCACACACAACGTTTGTAAAGAGTTTGATAAATATATATATAAATATATATATATATAATATATGTGCGCTATATTCCGGATTTCCCTAAAAGTCACCATGACGAGTCATCAAGGAGATGGAAGCGAAACAATAAAAATAAAAAGGTTAAAAAGATGGTGTCGAGTCTATTTTGCGCTCTGTGACGCCACTGCAGCCGGGCTGTTTTGCGAAGAACGACGAGACGCGGTTGTTAGGCCTCCGTTTGCTGCTTCGTCTGTCACGTTCGCCGGAAACCCGTCCGTTTTGCATAGCGAGCGAGACGTACAATAGACTTTTTCCAGCAAGAAGCATTTTTGTGAAATTCCTTTATACTGTCATTTATTACTGTTCCAAAATTAAGCCACGTCCGCTTTGTACATGGTGACAAACCAAACACAGCGACGCCTGGCCTCTGCTGCACTTTCCGGAACTCTGCTTCTGGACAAACTGCATAGACGATTTGCTAAAGGAGCTGGTTTGACTGCAGACTTAAGTTAAAGTTAAAACAGGAATTAATAGTAATGTTTACCTCTCACTGATCTCCTTCAAATTATTAAAAATTTCCAATTCTGATCAACTTTGACCTCCTTGTGGCTCCTGTTTAAATTTTGTAAGGTTCATGTGATGACAAAATCCACGAGGTACAGCATCTCTGACAAGTTATTATACGGGGCCTGTGCACAAATGCGATATATTTATTTGTATATCGCAAACTACTTCTCTACTGCAATAGAAAGCAAACAGGAAAGCGAGTTACGAGTTGACAGCGTTTAAGCAAAGCGCGAACGTCAGCTCTACTTGACTAGCTGAGGCCACGAAGGTGCGCATTTAAATGCGGGCCTTTCCAACACACACAACGTGTTTTTGTTTACCTTGTCGGGCGGCGTCGGTTTCACTGAACTTCACGGCTACAAACAGGACACAAATCCCTGTGGTTTATTCAAACTGCCGCATTGAAATGCGATGCAAAGACGTGCGTGTTTTAAATATGCGGTGTCTCTCTGTGCCATCAGGGAAATGACTCGAGGGCCTCGGGGCAGAACATTTTGTCATTTCTAAATTCGACTTCGGCAACGTGTCCGCGTTCCGCCGTCAAAAGCTGTGGTTTTAACGCAGGCCGCGTGCGAAGTCGTACTCGTCGTTTATGGCTTCGAAGAGGGATATTTACGGACGGACGTCTGTGCCGGAGCCGCGAGTCTCTCGAGCGGGCAGATGGCCGTCGCTCGTTGAGTCATCGCAAACCCATTAGAGGAACAGTCGGCGTTGAGGAGGCTTCGCCCCGGCCGGCCGGACGGCCGCGCTCTTGTTTGCGGAGGCCCTTCAGCTACGGCCTTTTCTGCTTCGTGACACGGCCTGTTTGCTCAGGTTAAATGGTTTGTGTTGTTCGGCCCGCAGCCCCGTCGGCTCCTGCGCCGCTGTGTTTGTGAAGTGAAATGATGCTCGGCTCTTCGCCGCGGCGAACGTGTTTGAACTTCTGAAACGAGTCGGCTTTTAATACGCCGTGTTTGCCCACTAAAAAGCTGTAAGTGCGTTTTTATCGCTCTCGTAGGTGTCTTTGAGTGGCAAAGCCAGTGAACATCAATCATTCAGCAGTAATTTGCTGGAACAACAGTGGAGCCGACCGGCAGAAACGTGTCGAAATTAAAGACAGCCCTGCATCTCACCTGGCGCTTTTACTCTAATTTTACTCCTAGCGGGCCGTATGAACGGTAAGCGGCTTTGGAGAAAAGCATCAGCCGAAAGAGCAAATGCGGCCGACTTGGCCAACAACCGGTTACTGGTACTGTTCTTGCGGGATCAGGACGGCATAAACTGTTGTTTACAGGAGCCGTTATGTTTCGTTTTGTCCACCTTAACACGTCGGCTACATTTCCACGAGCATTAAAGCTTACTTTTTTTTTTTTTTTTAATTACCAGGAAGTGATCTAGTTTCATTCACGAAAATGGCCTCATAAGTAACCAAAGAGGCAGCTACTACAAGTACTGGTTAATACTGAACTCGACAGAAATTACTTGACCTCACGTCTCCAACGGGGGACAATGAACAGCATCTACTGGAACAGCAGCGTGTGGGCTTTGCTGGAGGCCGACCGGCTCGGTTGATCAGTTTAACCGCTTGCAGATGAAATGCATGAAGAACAGCTGACGTAAAGTTGTTAACTGTGTGTGACAGTAATAAACTGCAGATGATCCATGCTTAGAAAGCTGTGAAACTGAGTATAAAAACACTTTATAGCTTTGGGTCAAACAGGTTTCAGAAAGCAGGTATAACTGCTGAACCGATGTTTTGCCCCTTCATACGAGGCCGTATCCAGTGCGTTTCCAAGCCGGTAAGTGAAAATTTTAACCTCTAAACGTGGGGTCTTAGTTACATCTGTATAATCAGTTATGCAGCACAGTAAGACAGGAGGGCTGCGGCAGCACTTAGAGAAGATGGTGAGATACGCGCTGGGCTGCAGTTCTACACTGACCAGATCCTACATACAGCACTGGTCTCTGCTCGACTGCTGTGACGGTAAATGCAGGCAGTGATGATGTGCAGCTGTATGTAACTGTGTGTGTGTGTGTGTGTGTGTGTGTGTGTGTGAGGGAGTGCTGGGAGGAGTCGGGGAAGGGTCGTACCTCCAGTCGCTCTCGACTGCTTTACTCCCTGGTGTCCGAGGTGAACCGCTCGGTCTGGCGGAGCAGGTACCTCGCTCGCTCCTCGACGCCTTCCGCCGGGCCGTTTGATCTGTGCCACCCTGTTGGGCACAATGAATATTACATTAGACTGCACCCTATCAGGTGTCACGCCATCTGTCACGAAAGGGTGTCCGCCGCTCCCCAAAACACCCGGTACTTCAACCAACCCCCCACCCCACCCCACCGCGGAGGCCTCCCACCACAGAGCGGCACTCGATCTTCCATCGCTTTCTTTCCCAGGTGCTCCACACTGCGAGCAACCTGTGGAATGGGATAGATGCGTTTTTATTTGCAACTGTTCACTTTTCAGATGCTTTTCTCCAAAGCACCGTACAACTCGGTGAAAACTGGCGCATTTCACCCTACACTCATACACACATCCTGTTGGCAAAGTGCAGTCACTTAATCCAACACCACCATTTTTACCGGGGTACATTACACCTCTGCCCTCAGATAGAACAGATAGGGAGTAGGAGGTTTTTAAACAGGTTACATAGTGAAACTTTGTGGAGCAGGGTGGATGTGGGCCAGAAAAAGGCGTTTTGAGACCCTTCCTGGATGGTGAGAAGGGTTCAGCTACTCTGAGGGACCGAGATCATTCCACCACATGGAGCTGCAACTGAGAGTGACAGGTGTTTGATTTTGGACCCATTGAGGGAAAAAAGTGACTCACTTTAAACGAGATGCGCCTGAGGTCGTGGAGTCACGCCGGTACCAACTGATGAAGGGAGTGACTGACACACACACACACACACACACACACACACACAGAGACAAGAGTCCTGCTCTCCACTCCTGTTTTTAATACATTTTAAAGTCTGAAAAGTGCGGCGGCCCTGAAGGTGATCGATGCTGCGGAGGTAAATTTAGACCGACGCGCATTACTAACTACCTTAGATTTCCAGGAATAGTCTTAATAGGGACATTAGAAATAGTTTTGGTGAATAATGTCATTTCTTTGTCTCCCTCGCATAGTTTTTACAGAGAAATTGATTCGCTCTATTGATGTATAGCTTGAATGTCAAATGTAATAAATAATGCAGTTATCACTGGTCGGGAGTCTTAATCCCTCAGGGATGAGTTGCACACCTCTTCTGGGCTACAGCATGTTGTTTAATGCCAGTCTGCGTTTTCAATTTTACTTTCTCTAGAAGAAAACCCAGCTAACCCAAAATAGCAAATGACAAAAAATAACCTTTATAGTTAGTCCATTATATGGCTCCAAAACCAGATTAGCATATATCTATATCTGGTTGATATTATTTACCAAAAGAGAAAACCATCGCTGTGGTCGGGGGAGTTTATTTCTCAGACCGACTACAAATAAACAGATGAGACAAAAACGTCTCAGAGCTCCGTTTTAAAGACGAGACGCAGCATGAGGCTGAGAACAAGAGGGCTCTTCTTCTGCTGGGCCTTGTCGCTAACAAAGGGCTTGTGTGACACTGTACCGCAGTCCCTCATTCAGTCATTTGTAGTAAATAATTGCATTTTACATGGTGCAAAAACAAACTGCACCAGTCACACGACGCCGTCGGCCGAGTCCTAACGTCACGCCCGGGCCGCAGGAGGCCGTGGGCCTGGACGAGGAGCTGCCTTGACTTTTCTTTTCCTCCAACCCCTCTATCTGTGGCCATATTCCCTGCCATTTCTGGTGGTTTATCTCAGCACGCTTTGGCAGGAGTCACACTCAGTCCTGTTAAGGTAAAAAAAAAAAAAAAAACGCTCAATTAAAAAGAAAATCACAGGAAAAAATACACAACTGTATGAACGACTGGCGATGGGACCTGAGCTGTCGGAGTTCAGCAGCCTGTGGTAGGAAACTGCTCGTGAGGTTGACGGTTTTGGCCCTTAGGCCAAACTTCTGTTCTATATGAGAAGTCTCTGTTGTGTATGAGATGTAAAAAAGAAAAACAATCTGCAAAAAATGCTTCCGCAATTTAACCCATTTATTCTTGGAATTGTCAAGTTTCAACGAGTTAAATTAAATAATATTTAATCTGAATAAATCTAATAATTTGGTGGCGCTAAAAAAGTAGGAGAGACAAACAGGGAGAACTGCTTCAATGAAAAGCAGTTTAACACAAATGCATCCGTCATTCGGAAACAGCGCCAGGCTGTGTGCAGAAAACGAACCAAAGTGAAGCGTAAGGAGTGGGGTGGAGGGATAGAGCGCGACGGTGATACGCTGTTTAGCAGCGGGTGAGAAAGGTGTGGAGCGGAAACATTTAAGCAGATGGCTCCTTGTGCGCCGAGCGGAAGTGTCTGTCGGGCCGGCTGCCTCCCGTCGGTGGCTCGCGTCCAACACCAACGGTGGGAACCGGAAGGAAAGGACAACAGGGCGACGTGTGAGTGTATATAGATGGAAAATAATTAATAAAATCATTAAGCGATGGTCACGTGCCAGATGTTGGCCAAAGATGCCAATGAGACAAAATCATTCAAACGTCACTTTTGTTTATTCACAACGGTCACCCCTGGGTACTTTACAGTGATCGTGCATATAAATCCTACCACACGAAGACCAAAAGGTACATAAAGAAGTTCTAACTAATGCAAAATGTCAATGCACACAGATTTCTAACCTTTTTACACATAAATAAAAAGACAGCAGCTGGACCAACGCTCCTCTACACAGTTTGTTATGTCAAATTCCACTCATTAATACAAGCTGATGTGTTGCTCAATTCTCAACTGCAACTGTAGGTAAAATTGTACCAAATTTTTATAAAGAACATTTTCTCATTAGCAAGTAACCCCCCCCTCCTTCTTGCCACTGGTCTGATGGAGAGTCACAACTGTCAGGTGATGATGACGTTTTAATTAGTTTACTGCCTTATTTAAACTGATGCGAAAGTCTTTGTTCAGTGTTGCAATACCCATGAATGACTGCATTACCCATAAGCCCTTGGGTAGTGACGCAGAGCATATTGACACGGGGGCTACGTAGACACACAAGCTTTTATGCGCGTTCTCGGAATCTCTGTTTCACACGAAGTGCAGACGTTATGAGATGCCACAACATCCTAAGCAGCAGCTGTACTTGTAGCTGCAGGAACTTCATTCGGGACCCAAACTCCTCATGGAGCCAAATCTACAATAAGACCTCCTCAGACACTTTCGCAACACTTGTACCTGTAACCGTTGCTGAGCTGCAGCTCCTCAGTTACCCAAGCAGGTCTGTGTGCAGAGACCCACCTGAAACCCCCCACCCCACAGGGGGTAGAAGAACAGCACGGCAGCACACACCCTTTTGGGGGGGGGGGGCCTCCTGCTCCCCATCCTGTCAGATATCAAGGCTTTTGGATCGCTGAACCTGCCTGCCGCACAGAAAGCAAAGCGCTGTAGACGGGGGTCTCCTCCATATGGTTTTGTTTGCGTGCATCTGGCGCCGTACAAGGCGTACAGTTACAGCCCACGTTTCCAGCTTTATTCTCACCCCGCGATGAGAATGAAATGTGAAAATTGAAGGCAGGAGACTCGTGTGACGGGATTAATTAGACAGGGCCAAGTGGAGTCACACTCCTCACGGCAGCGATCTCCAGCCTTCAATTACACTCTGCACAAAAGCAATTAGAAGCTCCCTTCTCCCCTCTGTCCCACGCAGTTACCTGCGACTGGGTCTCAGCGCCGCTGTGCCAGAAGCCCTCGGGGGCCCGGGGCGGCCGGCAGCTCTCATCTGCAGGTAGGTAATTACAATTGATCAATTGGCGCTCGGGTCCAAACGATTCGCCTGTTGTTTCCATCTATTTTGAGTTTTCCGATGTCTGAAGCTCATTCATACGCTGGGTAAAGCTGTGTAAGTAGACCAGACATTGTGGACCTTTCGATGAGGCCAACAGTGGCAACAGCATCAGGGTTTCCATGGAAACATACGATACTGGACCCTGGGCCTTTGTACAACCCACAGTTCCTTCTTCAACCTTTTATAAGATAAATTGTCACATTAGGTGTGACAGAACTATTTTAAAAAGGCATTGTGTAAAGTTTTGGGTATTTGGGGGTCTATTTAGCCAGAACTGAATCAGGCCTGAAATCAAAGTTCAGATTTTCACCCAATTTCTCTCATGTGCATCACCTCAGTTGACCTCTGCAGTGTCAGGAGGGAGTGTTTATAGGACTCCACAGGTATCGTTTTAACCTTAAATACCACTTACAAAAACAAATGTTTATGTGCAGCGTGAATTACAAGCATTTGAATAGACTCTGTCATTCATATCTTTTAAATCACTCGCATCACTGCTGACAATGAAATCATGAGCCTCATGTGGAAGGTGATCACAAACATGAAGTGTGTTCACCAGCAACCTGCACGTAGCGCGGCGTCGACACGACGATAGAAGATTAAATGAGATTTGGCAAATAAAACCTGGTAAAAAGCTACCCAATGTGCTTCAGCTGCAACAAGGTTACAAATGACTTTGTCATTCAGTGTCCATTAAGAGAATTAACCGACTGACCCCCAGCAGAGAGAGGAAAAGGCCGGAGATTTTATGACCAGAACAATCGGAGGAGTGTGGTCAGGACGAGTGCAGCGTCTTGTCATCATTCTGCCCAGCATGACGATGTCTGGATGCTACTTAACCTACTGGGACTTTATACGTTTCTCGTGTAGTTTAAAACATTAATAACTTCTGTCCTACAGGAGACAAAACAAAACAATCTGTAAAACGTTTCAGTGAGGTGACCTGTTCAGTTTTTAGCATGTTTAAAGTCAGGATTTTTACGTTTGAATATTTCCACCATCATCACAAAGTGTGATATGATTTGAAACCTCCACAATCTTCACATTCAGCTGCTCTTCCAGCTCATGGTTCATCACGAACACAACTGGTTTCTTTTAACTTCTTCACCCACTTTGTATTTAATTCACTCCTTATTGTAACGAGACACACATTTTCCTCTGGCTGTAACTCGGCTGACCGGAGTAAACAACTCACCTTACCCTGCTGAAGCCAATCGGTGGAGCACAGGGCAGGTTATCGGGGACAAAAATGAAATCAATGGACCTCTTTGTCCAGAATCAAAAACTGAATAAATGACATTACTGATGCATTTTACAGACTGTTTTTATCTCCTAGAGAAGTTATGATTTTTAGCCTCAAGAGGACTTTATTAGGACACTGTATGAGCATGTTATACTGATGGTGACAAAAGGGGACCTAATTCAGTTGCTGTGATGTATCGGAGTTGTTCTAGAGGCTAAAACAATGAGTGGGAACCACAGGCAAATCTGGCATCTTATCAAATTGCGCTCAACTGATAAAACTGTACAAACAACGTCAGTTGCATATTAGTTGAAATAAATGTTTTTTTGCCCAACTCAGCAGTGTGAACTCAGTGACATAAAACATACGGAGCTGTAATTATAGCAAATGTTTCATTTTCATGTCCACCCAACAGAATCATCCACAATGAGTTCATTTACATTACCCAGCCCCCCCCCCAAATACCCATCAACCCGTTAGGCTCACAGTGTTACCGCCTACCTCCGTGTCGGGTGCTGGATCATGTTCTGAACCCTGTCGTCATTGTCCTCGTGCGGCTGGGGGGGGGGGGGGGGGGGGGGAGAATCACCTTTAATGTAGATTAAAATACCACTTGTTCTGGAGCAGCCCTGCAATTAAACTGGGGGCAGTCTTAGCGTTTGTGACTGGAGTTACAAACATAACTAGNTCTCCCTCCTCTCCGTCTTCCCCGTCCCACTGTGGCCTTCAGCTGGGAGCTGTTTGCACTCAACTTCTTGACCAGAAATAGAAACCCCCGAGGAGAAACTACCATTTCCTACCACTAAAAGCACCAGCCGCCTCTCTGCACGGGTCCCAGGAGCTCAGCAATCTGCGCTTTCTGTCACATATCAGACCATAGATTCTGCCCAAAGGGTCGTTTGTTTAAAGTTGAGACAAAACAGAGAAAGACAACAATTGTTCTGTATTAAAACAGTATCAAACCAATAAAAATATCTTAATTTTTTTCTCATCCACTTCATATTACTGAAAATGTGTTTTGGGTGACTTTAAACTGAGATGCCTGGGGGGGGGGGGGGGGGGG
>UFQX01000083.1:521804-613823 GCA_900497675.1 Arapaima gigas
CCCCCCCCCCCCATCCCAAATGCCAGCCCGCAGAGCCGAGGCCCAGGTGGCTTGATAGGCAAATGATTGGGTGAATACCCAGAGCCCCTTTCAGCGGGGGGAGACCGGGAGGCTAATCAGGGTCAGGAGCTGCTATCACACTGATCAGCTCGACTCAGCCCCCGGGGCAGCACTGCAATTAATGCGCCTTTGAAAGGGAAAGAAAATATTCGCCATCTGGCAATTAGGGTTCATAGGCTCTCGGCACAATTGTGATCTTGCTGCTAGCGGCTCCAGAGAAGATAATACTGCCCCGGGCCCAGTTGTGGCTCCGCTGTCCCGCACTGGAATGAGCACCCGTAATCCCCGGCAATTCAGCCGCTCCACTCAGCCCTTCAATGGAGGAATAATAGTGATTTCTTCTTCTTGTGTGTGAAACTATTTACATTTCTGGCCCTCGTTCCCGGGCTGCTTGTGGAGAACCCCCCCGCAACCCACCCACCCTCCCTCCCTTGTGAAAAGCACCGCATTTAGTCATGATCAAATTAGCTCTGTGTGCCAAAGGAGCAAAGGTGGCCTATTACCTAGTCCGGTGTTACTTTTCGGCGTTCATGCCAGCCGCTCACCCTGGCAACACAGGCAGGAGCCATCTGAATGCCTTGTGGTGTGAAAGAGTAACAAAAACAACTTCTGAAGGGCTGCTTTGGATGCTCAGATAATCTACAACTTCACAAATTCAATTAAGGACATAGAAACTGTCCTAATTAGACATTGTGTCCGTTTGTGACTAGGAATCCTGGGAAGCTACAGCTTCCTACATCGCAGGACGATGCTTATGTTAGCGGGAGGAGGACGTTACAAGGACAACAAGAAAGATGAAAGCCAAGCTTGCACTCATCTGGGGCTACACAAGCAAAACCTACACAGTGAAGTTTACTTCTCAGTACCTGACTGACAATCTAGGTGGTCTGTGCCCATACCCTGTCATAACTGCCTGAATTAATTCTAAAAATTTACTCCAAAAAATTTTTTTTTAAATGATACATTAACAAAAGAGCAATTATAGCTAGTCAACCAAAAATCATCTCCATCATTGCATGAATTCTTATTTTTCTTATACTGCTTACCAGTGTTTGCATTGCTGCCAGGATCCAGAGTTAAAATATTTCAATCAAAATCCTACAAAATCTCGTCCTAAGTGTTAGAAGTGGATATACTCATCTGACAGCAGGTCAGCCTTGATGGTAAAACCTTGAAGCTGAAATCCCAGTCAGCAGCAGGACCACTCAGGGGCCGAGATGGTGACCCCACTCCTCCGCTAATTGCCTCCATCCCCAAAGCGTCCCACCACCGTTGTGATTTCCTGTAAAGAGATAATTACACATATTGAATTATTAACAGTCATTATCAAAGCTTGTGCTTAACTTGTTTTGCTGTAGTGTTGGGTTCCTCTGATCTTCGGCGATCATTACTTATTAAAGACCTGGATGCGTCTCCCGGCTGGAACGCACAGACGCGTGGCTTAATAAAGCTACCTATCCTGTGTGCCCCCATTTTGGCTCACACTAAACGGCAGGGAAAAAAATATTAGGGTTATCTTGGCGAAGAACCGGCGAAAATATCTATTTATTGGCTCAGTTGAAATCATTATCATTTAAGAGCAAATTAATTAAACCAGTATTTAGACTTGACTGTGTACACAGCTGAGAAACTGCTTTCGTTGGCCCACTCTGTTTAAACTCACCCATCACCCTGGGACAAAGATACCGTCCCGGTCCCAGCACACACTGCAGAAAGGGCTCCGAGGGCCACGTAAACAAAAAAGGCACCAACAGACCGCACAGATGCGGTTATCTGTCCTTACAGCATTTCATCTTTAGGAGTGTTTAATCGCTACCGAAACGTGAGCCGACGAGCACCCGAGTGGAGATGTAGGGAGGCTTTCAGGCAAGTCTGATATGACTCTTTGAAAGTTCTTTTGAGCTCACGCACAAAACTCCCACTCTTTCAGCAGAATTGGCAGGATCACAAATCTTTCTGTATCTATGACTGATATGAAATTTTAAAAACTTGTAGGGGACCCTCACTGGAAACATGCTTGAACACTTGGCAGCAACTTTCGTTCCCCCTAGAGAATCACGCAGAAATGTCCTTGGTACATACATAATACTACAACGTAAACAAAGTAAGTCACAAAAGACAGTTATTTGTTTAACACTGCCACTGTTATATTTCTCATCATGTCACTGCCAGCAGCAACAGCAATTCATACGCAGTTGTCAAAAATACACGGCTGCAAAAAGGCATCAACAACCAAAAGTGATTTATAGCAGCATCCCTCAAAACTTAAATTAGCATCTGCGGAGTGTATATGTGGCGCGCGGCACTGGAAATACATCACGCGCGCACCGCGCAGGCCGCCTCAATCCAAACTCAGACGCCTCTAAATGCAACTTGTTTTCCTTTCCCTGTGTTTACACTGCCGAGCTGAAGCGAAAGTAACTCTGACCGCCACTATTTACGCCCGGCCTCACGCAGACGAAAATAAACGCCGAGGACAGAAAAAGACTCGACCGGATCCGGAGCCCTTCTTTTGGGAGCGTTTAAATAAAGCGCGGGCACGAGCGGGGACGACGCGGCGCGCAGCCGCCGAAGAGCTCGTCGCCGAGGCCTGTCGCGCGGTGCTTAAAATATGCAAATAGGGTCCGAGCGCGCGCTGCTCTGACTACCTGCGGCCCCCGAGCACGCGCGCGGGCCCCCTTCGCTGCTAATAAATGGATGTAAGCGCCGCTTTGTACCTCTTTTCCCGTCTCTGCGAGCCTGATTAAATAATCATTTGAACTCCGTCGAGAGCCCCACCCGCCCAGATTCTCACCTTGGGGACATATTGTCCCCTGTCACCGAAACCTTGGGGACAGAAGGCGGCGCCGCAGGGAGGCGCAGCGGGAGCGCGCGGGCGGCGCGAGAGAGCGCGAGGCGCTGATGAAACGGAGCTCGGTTAATGAAGGCATGGCCCATGGCTTCCGCGGCTCCGCCATATGTTTCACCAAATGCAAATTGCCCCCCAATTCAAACAACTTTTTCATCTTGAAATATGCAAATGTGTTTATAAATACTGCCTTATAAATATAGCATCGTTCGCTCCGCTCGTTCTCGGGACGCAGCGGCGGCGGAGAGAAATTTCTGACCCACAGCGGTGTGATGGAGCCTGACGAGACGAGGCCTCGGAATTTCGCTTCGTGGCTCATATCTCAATAAAATAAAATATTCTTACTGTAAAAATACTGTTATTAAACGTCAGCGGGGATGCCGTTTGGGGAAATAAATAAAAGCTGACGACAGCTTACCTGTGAAGCGTGTGACCCTGACCCAACCTGAGAGCTAACTGTGTCAAGTCTGCGAACCACCAATTATTAACAGCGGACACACCTGAGGCCCTCCTCGCGCCGACGTCTTCATCGTCGCGCGACGTAGGGGCGCGAGGGATTTACTGAACGATTTGTACGAGATTTCGCCGGGCCAGGAAATCCAGAAGCTTCTAACGGCCACCTGGCGGCCCAAGAATACAGTAACAGTAGAGTAATACAGCGAAATCCGGATCATTGTAGATGTATGCTGTTTGGCCATACTATGTATGATCTTTATATGTAAATAGACACGTGTCAATATAATACATAAATTCATTGCTACAGTATTTATCACTAGAACATATTAACACCTGAACATAACAGCGCCTGCACGCACATTTTACGTCACTTCCGGTACAATCTCTACGTAAATAATAACTACATATAATTCTTTAACTTTGCATATGAACAAGAAGTCTTTTTTAAAACAAAATAAATAAATGAACTTATATCAGGGTGAAGCTGTTCAATACACTAAAGTAACTGTCATTATCTCCGTCGTTGATGCCACACACAGTCCCGTAACTTTTTAAATGTTCTTATTTTATTAGACGCTAACAGCATACATACCTGGCTGGCATTGAACACTAAAGTATAAACTGTAAATCCATTCAGGAAACAAAAGCATCAAAACAAGGCAAAATAAATATCTGCCTTTTAGAACGAAACGTCATTTTCTTACAGACAGTTAGGACCCGGACTGCGGTCCTTTTATTATTCATTTTTTATTTTTAAAAAAAGACCTCACGTCTATCTGTGTGTATATTAAACATACAGACCGTTTATTTAACTCAGACTAAAGTTCAATCAAATTTATAAAGAATAAGTTCGAAATAATAAAACAGTTCTGATAAAAACGTACAATAAAAAGTTTCTTGTAGGCTCTGCGTATACAGTATAAGGGTTGGACCCAGTCCGGTGTGTGTGTGTGTGTTATTGTAACCTCCCGCTTCACAGTGAGCTCATTAGCCCGCGCGCTCCGACGCTAATTTGGAGGGTCACGAACTGGATGTTAATTAATCACGCGGCTCGCGGCGGCGGCGGCCCGGCGCGCGACTGTGAGCGTGCATACAAAGCAGGTGCGCGCGCGCGCTCGCGCGCGCCCGCCGAGGCTGTAGTGTTGTTATTGTTGTTGCTGGCGCGCGAGCCGCGAAGTGTCACCGCGCGTCGCACCAGGTCCACAGAAAGAAAGAAAAAGAAGAAGAAAAACAAGATTTTTACCGAGTCTCAGCCGGATTTAAAGGGCCCGCGCTGCAATGCTCCAGTCTAACGTTGAGCTCACAGTTAGGGCGACATTAATGCCGTTTTTTTTGTTGTTTCATAAAGGAATCTACTATTTCACGAGACACGCGCTGTACATATAATATTGTTAAATTTTCGCCGTTGATTATTTTCATATAATAGCAGAAAGAGTGTTTTACTTATTCATTCGCGCCCGTGCTCGGTCTGTTTTTCTGCCCTTTAAAAAACTTATTACGTGGATATAATTATTAAAGTATAACTTAAGATTTGTTTTGTTATACAGCAAACTTTTTGCACAGCAAAAAACTGCCCTTGGGGTACGAAAGGATTAATAATATAGAGTTATGTTACACTAATTTATGAATTAAAATGTCAGTTTAACAAATATTAAGACTCGTCACATACGAGCGGCAGCTGAACGGCGATCTGAACTGAAACATTATTCATATTTAATCCAAGCTCTTTCACATAAATCTGCGTGTTATGTTTACGTTTTTACGCAATCCAGTGTTGAGCGAAGTGTTTTTGCTGTGATTTTGAGACCGTTTTTAACCGTCGTAAAGTAACAAACGGCTCGTTATTTCCTGCTGAGAGGTAGCGGCTCCCTCTGCTGGCGGGCCCAGGAAACACACCCTCGCGCCCGGGCTGGAAGGAGATGATGGGAAATGCTTTGAGGGGAATTTTAAAAAAGAAACGTGCAGAGGTGGAATTTCGGATTGAAAAAAAACAGGTGAAAACAAACAAAATAATTTTCCAAGCTTTTTATTCAGTGTGCTTCTCTTGGCATCAGCAACGGGCGCATGGTGCGGCTCGGACCCACGCAAAGGGGTAATATTATTCAACGGGAGCTGTGGACCTGCAGAAAAATAAATCCGGCGTTTCTGAGAAAACTCTTGCATCGTCTTGTAAAGCTTTGAATAAATATACATCATACACTAGTGTGTATAAGGAAGAGGTTTATACAAACAGTCCTGTTGTACAGTGAAAGAGATTAATTCTATAAATTCTATAATTCTATATATTCTACTACATATTAACAGAAATACGGAAGGTCAAACGTGGAAGAAAAGGGAAAAGCCCCCCCCCCCCCCACACACACACACACACACTTGCAAAAACAAACACTTTTACTTTTTTCTGCATATTTACTGTCCACATTATGTGATATTCTGCCCCCTGCGAACTCTAATCTGCTAATATTCATACAACTATTTTATAAACATATTTAAAGTATATATGTAACAGAAAGGAAGTTATATGACACACAGCAAAAAAGCAGTATTTTACGCCCAAATGAAGTAGGTGAGATTATTTCAGAATTAGAGATTGTTAAGACTTTTCTGTTTCTCAGTGAATGTGTGCATTAGATGGTTAAAAACAGAGTATCCATGAAGTTCAACTTCAACCAAATATGGACGTGTAGATAATTCATTCTTCAGTCTTAGCTGTGTATTATATGCCCTCCTCATGACCGATTGCAGGTGGTTTTCAAATGCTGGTCAGACATAAGAAGGGCAGAATCCCAAATCAAAGTTGCTCAGTTAGATATTGTCAGCAGCAAGATGTGGGGGGAATATTTTCTCGTTTATGGTTCGTTGGTTTATGGTGGTGTAAGTTCTCACAATATATGGGGGTTAGTCTTAGATGCATGAAAGATGTGACATGACATTTATTGACACTTGGAGACACTTGCTGCAATGTAGCTCTAAAGTCTTATTTTCCTGACAGAATGTTGGGGGGTGGGAAAACGCATTTCTGTGGCCAGAAGAGACTGCAACGTGACCAGTTATTATACCAATGAATTAAACAAAATATATCGCATTGTTTTAGAATGTTTTGGAGGTAGAAGTTTACTTTCTTACGGGTGCGTTAACACATTTGGCCAATAGAGGGCAGTGCAACGCAGTGAGTGACAAGAAGAGAGAGAAAACGAGAAAATATGGTCAACAGTTTAAAAATATTCCTCCCCGCCGATGCGTTTAAGTCACACTTTTAAACGTACACTTTTAAGAACAGGAGTATGTCAAAAGTCACCATTTAGATTTATTCGCTGCATCACAGCAAAAGACGGCTGTTTAACGATGTTATTTCTGTTTAATGTAATAAAAAGTCATTCTGACTCCATCTTCTGGGAGGAGATACACAGTGGTTTTCAAATACACACTGAGATTTGGTTCACAGGCGAATGAATATTAATAAAGAAAGACAGTGCAGAACAACAGTCCAAACCTCCATTTGTTAGAGGTTGTTTCTGGCTCAGACTACCATGGTAAAAAGGGTTATAACACAGTATTTCTATGTAGGACTGTTTAACAGGGTAATAAGTGAACCAATGATCTGCTCTGCATATACGACCTCAGAGACAGAGTCTGAATTCGAACCCAGAGCCCTAGAGCTGTGAGGAATTAGCTGTACCCCACTGGGCCACAGTGCCACCCACTGCAGCAATTTCCACCATCTCAAGAAGCACGAATGTGTTCTAGCAAAAGACGAAAGGGACGAAATGTCCACTCCGTGTCTGTCATCTCAGGAAGAATCTCCTGAAGTGAAGCTCAAAGGGGGAGAAGAAACGCATCTCCTGGGCCTCTCCTGGTGGACCTGCCCAGTGGGAGGCGAGGCCTGAAGGAGCACTGTGGCGCCCCCTGGAGGGACCAGAACACAGCACATCACCGAGTGGAGGGGATTCCTTCTGAACTGCCCACTCTATTCTAGGCCCGTGCTGAAGGGGGGGCAGGTATGAGTGCAATGCCCCCCCCCAGGGGACAGTCACAGCAGATGCCTAGAGTTCATGAGATGTTTGGGGTTCCTTTCGCTCCCGTCAGACCAAGACACCCAGGACCGGGAGGCGGCAGCGTTGCTGCATCAAAGCCTCTGTGGCGCCCAGGGAAGCAGCTGCCCCCCACGGAGTTGGGCGCGCGGTGAAACCGCTCCCCATTCCTCCCCCAGCTGCCTGCCTTCTTTCGCCAACAGGGAGGTGTCCCAGAGGCCACAGCTCCTACCCCCGAGAGAGTATTTATCTGCGCTGTAATTGCCTGCCATTAAGGGCTCTTCTGCAGCGTGTTTGTATTTCTCTGCGCAGCTCCCCGAAGCCCCGCGTCGATATCAAAGGAATTAACCGCTCGCACATTTGCTCGTACAAGAGTCGCCGTCTTTCAAACGCGGGCCGCTAATTGGCTCTCCTACTGACTCATGAAATATTTACCCAGTTAAGCTATTTGTTTTGACGCCAAACGTCGGCCAGCGGTGTGACCGAACACAGTCGCCGCGCGCGGGCGGCCGGGTCCGTCGAGGCCGCTCCTCGTCCGATTTGAGACCCTTCTTAAGGCCAAACGCACCGATCGTTTGTTCAAAAGGTTATTAATCCATTAATTTAGGCACTTTTGATGTGGAGTTTCTTTTCCTTTGAAATCTCTGCTTGTTCGTCCAGGCCCTCAAGGCTTTGGGATTCAAACCCGTGTTGCTCTGTGCTTCAGCGGAGGGCTGTGGTTTTGCAGGGAATAACAGTCGTCCGATGGTCAAGTCAACATTTCCTTCTCAGAGATGTTGTCACATTTTTGCTCACAGGACTAGAGTTTCGACATCAAGTGAACAGAAGAGGAGAGACTGAAGGTAGAGAGAAGACTCTACAACCTCACTTGCACACATTACTGGCCCAGCAGGTGGCACAGTGCCTCATTCCACCCCCCCCTGTTTCACAGTCCAAAGATGCAGGTTCAAATCCCACCTGTGGCTCTTGGTCTTACCCTGAGAAACTCTGGAAAAATTTACCCTGCTGTATAAAGAATTGAAAGCAGGTGCTGCAAGTAGGACTGGTGTCTCACAGCACCTGGGCTGGGGGTTTGAATCCAGCTCAGTCTGTGTGGAATCTGCATGTTCTCCATGTGCCTGTGAGGGTTTCCTCCCACAGTCCTAAGACAGGTGCTTAAGCTTCATTGGCCACTCTAAATTACCCATTGTGTGCACGGCCACCCTCAAGTGGACCGGTGTTCCATCCAGGGTGTTGTCACATAGCCCAGTGGTTCTAAGATACATTCTGGACCATCGTGACCCTGGCCAGGATAAAGTCGTGAAGGATGATGGAATCGTGGTGTTTCTCATTCGTAACAAAAAGCCGTTTTCCTGGAGCTGCTGAACATCCATCTCGGGACGCAACCACAACCATTGCTTTCCGGACTGCTCCGGCTGCCGCTCGGCATCTCTGACCAGAACTGACGTGCGAAAAGGTTCCATGACGTTTTCGTGCGAGGTGCTGAGGCAGCAGTGAGAACGCGAAGCCGGCCCGTCGGTTTGGGCCAGAAACACGGTCACGCCGCGGCGGACGTGGGAGCAGGAGCTTCGACTGGAGCAGATTGAATTGTTTGTGTCGTGTCCCGAGTGTTTGACTCCAAGAAGCTGCAGCCAAAGAGGAAATGAATCAGTAATTGGCAGAACGGAGCGCCGAGCGGCGGAAGTGGCCCCCCGCAAACAGACGCGTGTGTCTGCCAGGTGCTCAGCCCAAAATAAACCCGAGAGTGGGGGGGGTCGGATTAACAAAGCGCTACTCGCTAATTGACTTACAGCAACAACTCAAGGACTCAAATGATTCCTCGTTGGTGAAACCTGTTACATTCCTGTCGCCGTCGCTGTCACTGTCACGGACGCTCAGCACAGCCTCGCCCGTGACAACGAGGCACAACCCACAAACCCGAGACTTAAATGCACTTGTTTGTAAACGGAAATTACGGAAATCAGTTGAATAGCCACTCAGGACACCGCTGAGGACGGAGGTCTGCGGCTCTTCGCGTCGGTCTCCTGGACCTGGACAGGCGTGACATTCTACATTGTTTGGCCACAGGAATTAAAGCACCTGTCAGATCACCGACTCGCTCCATTCTGCGTGTAGAACTAAAACTGCACATTTTATTTTTGATAAATACACAGAATATATGTTTTTTTTCAAGGTTCAGGTTGCTGAACGAAACATAGTTTGTAGAATGAGACTGTACAGAATGAGACGTAGAACGAAAAATAGGTTCTCCTGGATCACGCAGGACAAACACGAAAGAGACACTGAGGAAGCTCGATAAACAATACGGCTGAAGAAACAGGTAAACAGATACGTGTAGAACGTAGACAGAGGGATAAATAAGAGAAGAAAGGATGACGATCATATAAAGAAACGGGTGCGAAATTTGGTGTTTGGCAGAAAAACACTGATGTTCCGAGAGACTCGCTGTACAAATATGCGGTTGAACTTCAGTGTCTAGTTTATTGTCAGTAGAGAATTTATTTCAGCTGCATCATAGTTCAAGCATATTTTGGAAAATTTGCTCACCTTTTTGGAACTTAGACATCGGCTAAATATCCTGAACTTTCGGTCTTGTGCTCCACCACTCAAGCTGGTGTGTATTTGCCATTTTGTGGTGTGTCTGTTCTGATCTCACTTAAGTAAAAAATATGTGGTTTCCTTCACAAGGAGTGAAAAATCTAAAGCCGGGCTGTTCTCAGTGCTGACCCTAATGTGAGGGAAAAAACTCCCCCAGTCCCTCAGAACTGCTGAATCCTCTCCAGGGCTCCAGGGCTGTCAAGATTCCCCTCTCTTTAGGCCCCTTTCCCTCCTACTGCTTTTTCTAGATTAGTGCAAATGCACTTAAAAGTCAAACTAAATGGAAAAAAGAGCCCTTTTCAAGTCAAAGAAATTGAGCAAGAATTTGTATTGTCACAGCCCCAGTCACAGTCACATTCATAGTCACATAAGAAATTGTATTGTTACAGCCACAGACACAGTCATAGTCATAATCACATAAGAATTTGTATTGTCACAGCCACAGTGACAGTCACACGGAAGGAGGAAAAAATGTAAAATTCCAGAAAAAGGTGATGCTATAATTAGATCTGTTTACTGCACACATCCGTGTGAAAAGTATAGAATGAAGCAACTGAGATACCTGAATGCTGAGGTATGTGCTTCAGCTTAGAGTAGAGTCAAAAAAAACCCAAATATCTGGTTTGTTCAGATATTCTTCTGCAGTCCTGCAGCACTTGTCAGCTCTTCCTTCTTTCCCAGCTGGTGACAGTCTGAGTGAAGTGATCGTCTGTTTTGTGGACAACACATCTCATCACACAAGTCTGAGCCAGTCCTTCATAGCAGATCAACCTTTAAAATTTAAACTTTAAAGAGATTTAAATTTAAATCATCTAGATTATGGTGCCCAGAGAGTTGCTGCCACTGAGGAGGAAAGATGTTCAGATTGTGCTTTTGGTTGCGTTAAAGCATTCAAGAAGCCAGAGGTGTCCAAAAGAACCATCTTCTTAATGTCCCTTACAGACATATGAAGCGCTGAACTGCTCTGAATTATTGTAATGTTCTCAGCAGTAAAACACCTACCAGCCCTGGCATCTCACAGTTACCAGGAAATGGGCATTGGGTCCGACTGAAGAGGGAACTTCTCCTTTTCTTTTGGAAGGCAGAGAGGCCTGACAGAATGCTGCTCCATCTTGTTTGACCTCCCACTGACACAGTCTGAGCATCTCTGGTCCCACATTGTGTGCGACTCTCAAGCGCATGGCTTTCAAACAAGTTCTTCATCATCACTGGACCAGAGCGACGGTCCAGTTTCCACAGTCCATCTTCTCCCCTGCTTGCTGTTTTAACCTTGAGCACTTTTCAGGTGTCTTGACCAAAATTGGCTGAGCACGTGACCGTTTGAGGTCAGTCCTGAGGTCTTCCGACAGCCTCCGTATTTTAACACACCAGAGTCTGACCGTCAGCAACAGCTCCGCAGCGACGAGAACATCAAGCTGTGCAGAGGTTGTCCCCGGGTTTACAGTTCGCTTATCAATTTAACAATTATTTTTACGCATTGTTTAGTTATTTTTCCTTTTACTTTATTTTTTGATGTACTGTGGCCAGTTTGTTTTAATGTCTATCGGATTGCGCTTTGTTTTTCACCTGGCGCTCCTGGTCCTCCATACTGTAGCACCCAAACACCCCCCGTGCGGTAATGCATGCATATGAACAGCATATTAAATATCAGACAAAAGGACTTGATTTCCTGCATATGTAAATAACTTTAATGCATATGCAACTGGGGGTCTGATGAAGACGAGACAGAAGTATATGGACAGACTAATCAAATTAATACATAAATAAAGGCTTTGTTTTTATCTGCGGGGGGAGGGGGCTTCGCTACGTATTTATCTTATACCGTAGTAATTAATTTTTAAACCCATCGTTTATTCATGTCGTGCACTTATTTTGCACACGTGTTTTGTTTAGAACTTTAACTTTGTTTTGTTAGTTTATGGCCAGCGTTAAGGTAACAGGGAACTTCAGCACGGTAAACACGGTAAACACGGCACAGCATGGCCCGTCAAGGGTCACACGCAAGTAAAGCAGAAAATGCCGCACAGTTTGGTCGATGAGCCTCACCGTAATGATCCGGGAGCCTGCGGGGGGCACCACCTGTGAGGCAGTTCCGCGTCCGTCTCCACTGCCTCCCCACACTGGGACAAGGCAACCGGGACATCTCTCGATTCACGTGACAACGAAGGACCCGAAACCGTAACATCACGTCTCTTTAAATAATAATCGTCCCAGGGGGTCAAACAGTCTCCTTCAGCTCGAGGACAAAGGGATCTACCTGTGTGAGTATTTCCCACAGACTCCCCCCACCTCCCCTGCCAAACAAAAGTCAGGAAAGCTTCTTACTTCTCGATTATTTATGCAAGACAGCTTCCAGTGTCAGGTTTGAAGACTAACACGCAGTCAACTCAAGAAGTATTGACACCCAGCGTGAAGCGAATGTGCAAAATCTGAAGCTGTTGCCCTCTCCTGCCCTCCTTTCCTCGCCCACATTGTTGAAACCTATTGTTTTGTGGGGAAAAAAAAAACTGCGCTGCCTCAGAAAAGACTATTAAAATAAAAGCATATGGCTTCCCTGCATGTCCCAAAATACGACTTATGCGCTGTTTATTTTATCCGTTAATTGTGCTCAATTTCGCGAAGGGTGCCAATAATTCTTGCGGCGACAGCACATACAATTATTCATCCCTTTATACCGCCGCTCCCGTCCAAGAAAATCAGCCAGACGTTCGCCGTCTGTTCCCTGGAAGGATTAGCGCGCAATCTGGAAGGTGCCATTTCATGAATATTCCGCGAAAGTCTTTGGTTACAAGACGCGTTTCGGTCGAAGGACGGAAATCTCTGGCAACATCCGTGACATTTCAGGTGGGTTAGACCAGAGAAGAGGGGGCCTCGGCCTGCGGCATCACCTCGCGATGATTCGCATTTAGGGTTATTAATCTCGGCACGTTTCTCCAAAGTGGCTCGCCGTGATTTACCCACTTACATAACCAATTCATTTTTATATGGTTAAGTCCCTTGTCTAAGGCCTCTGCAGCAGGAAGTCGGATTCAAACCTGCGACCTTTGACTTCACAGGCAGCAACTCTCACTGCTACCCCACATATATTTACATCTGAAATGAAAAGGGATGCGAATAAAGTCGGTAAACAAGGTATCAGGCGTCTCGACGTTACACGTGCTCAAAATAGCAGTCAAATGACGCGAGTCGTAATGTTTCCTCGCTGTTTACGCCCGTCGTGTCGCTAAATCTATTGGTCTGTGTGCTGTTACCCCCTCTAGACCTTGTCTTGGAGAGGAGATGGTGAGACCAGATAGGTGTCCGTCCTGAAGGATGGGAGTCAGCAATGTTTTAAAAGAAAATCTGGTTTTAAAGGGGTTAAAAAACTTGAAGATGTGTCGGAGGTGCTTGGAAATGTGCCATCCTTTCACAGTTTACCCCGGACAGGCGATCCAGCGGCCTGACAAAAGTGAGACTCTTCAGGTCCGACTTGCTTCTAGATGAGTTTCGCCGAGTCCGGCTTCTTTTTCGGTGGCCAGACGGGTCTGAATCGATCACTGTCAGCATGTGCAGAGTGGCTCCTCCACGTCCATGAATCTAAATATGTGCCTTAATAGTGCGCACAGGAAATTATACTCCGACGCTGTCAAAATGTTCCATGAATATTTTAACCTTTCATCTAGAAGGAGTTCCTGCAATCGGTCAGGGAAGAAGGCCGCTTTTCATGAAACATGTCGCCGTCGCCGTCCTTACGGAACCGTCTCGTTGACTGCGGCATAATAAACACTAAACTTTGTTGGCCGAATTCACCCGGGATGCCGTAATAAGCTGTTTTCCGCGCTCATCGGACGGCAAGAGCCTGACGCGCCCCAAACCTGTAGTTAAAAAGAGCGCAGACCTTCGTCATTCTGGATGCTCTCAATGCAGGTGGCATAAGCAACCATTGTACAGTTTCTTTCTTATGGATCTAAACCAGACTTTGGTGAACAGCTCGCTGCCGGTTTACGCATCTAAATGAAATGGGCTCTTTACAGTTTGTCTTGTTTGATGAACGCAGCCAAAAAGGTGGTCTCGGAACCTATTTTCCCAGCCTGCCGCGGGCCTCTCATCTGTGGGTCGAATTGAGCGGCGTCGGTCCTAAAATCACAAGCGTCACTGTCTCAGCTGTCGTCTCTTGATGTTTGCTGATTTTCTACCTGCAAACACATTTACAGCAGAGACCCTAACACCTCACCACCCTGACTCCTCATTTTGTCCTGCAGGCGCCTCTGGTGCACCTCGGGGCAGAAATATTATAAGTGGTAGCTGGCAGCTGAGGAGAAGAAAACAAAAAGGTTCCATCAGTGAAAAGGGGAGAGAAATAAAGCGCTGCGTAAAAGATCAGCCCATCTGATCAAGGCCGAACTGTGGTTTTGGGGATGTTAAAGTTGTTATCCAGACCCACAGTGATTGATTTTTGGTGTCGGGATGTTGATGGCAGGCAGTTGTCAGACCTCAGCCTCGGACCCTCAAATGTGGTCTTCAAGTTAGAGGAAAACATAACAGAACCACGTTCATCTCAACATGTTGATGTTACCAATTTTTCAGTGTTTCAACCACACACACATTGTCCTCCATCCCTGACTGGCATGATGTGATCCTCTTCCTGCTCCCAGAGGCCATTTCCCCCCGTCTGTCACGTCCTTCAGGGAAGGGCCTTTCAGTGGTAATGCCTGTTCCAGCTCGGGTGCGAGGGGCACTCAGAACATCCAGGCAGGGAAGCACCTGGCCGTGTAGGGAGGGCACCTCCGACGTCACAGTCTGTCCACCAGAGACCTCCAAAAAACCACAGTCTGAAACCGAGCCACTGCAACAACTTTACACTTCTGAGGCTCACTGACCTCCCGGATCCTTGTGAAACAATAAGTAGAAAACAATTTTTCACTCGGCGCCAGTTTGTGAGTAGAAATTGTATTTTGTCATATTTTCCTAAGTGATCTAGAACACAGAGGACAAACAGAGTTGGTGCTCAGGGTGCGTAGGGTCCCAGCTGCTGTTTCTCTGCAACCACAGTGAAAGTCCCACATCCCTCGTGGTGCCACAAAAAGGCCTCCTGTGATGTGTCAGTCTGGGTGGCAGGAACCTTCACTCAGCTCCTGTAACAATGGACTCACAGATGCAGGGATTTTTAACATATAATAATAACAATAATAACAATAATAATAATAATAAAATCACAGCAAAGACTTAAAAAGTAATGGCCAACAGTGAAAAATTTAGAAACACCACTAAAATGATGTAAAAGATCTATTTAAAAAATGAGGTACAGTATGTAAAAGTAGCACTAAAATAAGGAAGTACATAATAAACAAAGATTGAAAAAGCAAAAGACTGCAACTAAAATGCAAATTAAAGGCAACGTCCAGAGCAGAATTAAAAACATATGGTGCGAGCAGCTCCTTACAGAGAGCCACCGATTGTCGGAAAGTCGCCGCGTCGACTTGTTTGACCGTTTAATCACAGTTTCGTCCGAATACATGTTTCGTTGAAGGATTTGGGCCTTGCAGTCAAAGCTGCGGAAATACGGGCATCATGGTGAATATTACGCCTTTGGCATCGTGTGTCGGGACCCCAGACCCCATTCGAGCGCTCGGTGCAACCAGTCGGGGTGAAACTTATTTCATCTGCAAGTAAACTTTCCAAAAGAGGTGAGGAGGGAAGTGAGCAGTTTTGATTTGTTTATGAGTGAAAGTGACACTGGCGAGAGACACGCTGTTGGAAAATGCGGGCCACAAAGGCCGGCGGATTAACTGAAATTATACGGAAAACACAATACAGGAACAGTCACGGAAACCAAAGTGAAAACCGGAAATAAACCGGTCCCTTTCTTCAAAATGAAGGTGGCATTTTCTACCGTCAAATGAGCTGCTTGCAGAACAAAGGTGGCGGCTGTAATTTTAATACAAATGACGGGGACAACGACATAACCTTTGTTCTGCCTGCAGCAGCTGGTGGGCAGAACGTGGCCAAAGCATGAGTCATCACGGCGTGGACATCAGGCCGAGCTCAGCAGGACCCTGCGAGCTGGTGGGCGGGGTGACGTTGCCCATCACGCTTCCTCCGGGCCTCACTGCCTTCCTGCTCTTCTCCTTCCTCCCATTCAAGGCTTTTTCACCCATCCTGCCGGACCATTGTGTTGCCGCGAGCAGCCGGCCGCTCGGAGCCAGCAGTACATTTGCAGAACCACTAGAGGACAAACGGACAAACCTTATTTATCAGTCCTGAGGAGTTTGAGCATTTAGCGCATTAAAAATGGGAAAAACTGTAGAAACCACGAGTTGCTCGTCCTCACCGGGGGCCACAGGAAGGTGAGTTACACCCTGGATGGGACCCCACTGCATCACAGGCCCATTGGACAACTTAGAGTGACCAGTCCACCTGCAACACGTGTGTTTGGACTGTGGGAGGACACCAGAGCACTCGGAGGAAGAACATGCAAACTCTACACAGCCCAAGTGCTGTCAGTTAATATGACCCCCCCAGTTTCATTTTAATTAACATTTGCGAATTAACGTGTCAATTATACAGTAGTCTATTCACATTTCACTCCACAACTCATTCTTTCATCCCCGCACGTATGACAGCTGGCATGGACAGAAGCTGCACTGCTGCAGACCTGTTATCAGTGGGAAGGCCAGTGGACGTGGTACGTTTCCACACACCCCACTCAGCGTCTCCGGGGTCCCATCCCAGTGTGCGCAGCGGAGACGGGGGGCAGCCATCCCGCCTGGAGGGCAGATCCGTTTCAAAGCATCCCGCTGGTGACCACAGCCGTGTCTTGGCTCGCGCATTTCAAAGCAGCCGAAGACAAAAGCCGGTTGTGATGCTGGCAGCCAAGGAGGTCACGAGCTGGGCTTGGATCGCGTACGACACACTCGGCGTGGGCTGGAACGTGTCTATCAGCGTCCTTCAGGCCTCAGGCTGCAGGCATCTCAGAAGAACACGCCTGCCTGGTTTGTAAATAAATGGCATTTATGAGCTATGTGTCCAATTTCATCACAGGGTTGGAAAGAGCTGAAGAAGATATTTGGCCATTAGCCGGGTTCACAGACGTGTTTGCATAGCTGGTGCTTTTCGTCAAAGTAATTTATTTTTGCTTTAAAGCTACTGTGATTAATTTGCCTTGTGCCTTGAGCAGGACCACAGGCCTCTGCTGTGACTGCAGTGTTCACTGGACTGAAGCAGGACAGAGAGAGAATCTGAGCTCCACACACAAACACATTTTCTTATACATTTTATCTGATATTTGATTTATGTGAGCATTATTAAGATGTTGCATACGCAACAATTCTGGGCAATTTTTGGTGAAGTAAAAAAAGGTAAACACCATGGTCTAGTGAATTTCAGGCAGGTGGAGGAGCTTAACCTACAATCTAGTCCAAAGGTAGCAGTTCTAACCACTACACCACACATGTCTAAAAGCTATTTGAATTCTGCAAAAAAAACCTTATTACACCCTTACCCTGTGTTGTATTTATGAGCCTGCAGACCTAGAGGAATTCGCAGCATGTGAGAGCATCTCCTGAAGTGATAACAAAATCGAAGGTTATTTCCCAAGGAGGTGCTGAAAAAGGAAGCAGGGTGGACTCACAGGAAAGCATCATCAGTGACAAACGGCTGCTTGAAAGGGAAGAGAAAGAAAGAAAACACTGGGAAATATGGGAAATATGAGAGTGAACTCCATGGTTTCATTGTGACTTCAGATGTTTCTACTCAAATAAATATCAACATGGAGCAGCAGTTTGAAAGTCCTCAAATGCAGCAGAGAGAGAGAAGAAGTGAATTTGCCAAGACTGGATGGATGAAGCTTCTGTGGTTCATACATTTCAAATGAAGATCATCTTGGACATTACACGCCTGTCCATCTTCAGTAACCGCTTGTCACGGTCAGGGTGATCGTGGTCCAGAGCCCGTCCTGGAATCACTGGGGGCCAGGCTAGGAAGGGGGTTACACCCCAGATGGGACACCATTCATCACATAACCAATAACGGGACCCAGTGATATCCCAGCTACTGCCTGAAGGTCACAGTCAAGTGACAGGCATGGAGAACATCCTAGAAAGGGACCACCATGTTTTACAACTAATATTGTCATGCGTCCATTTAAAAATTTTTTTTAAATTTAGTTTAAATTCAACAATGCAGCGCATCCTGAGCTGAGCAGAGCAGAAGTAACAAGTGGACAAGTACGACGGGGAATGTAACACACCGGCCGCCGCTGCAGTGGCTCCAGCGTCGTTCTACACGTCACCGCAGCTGCAGAAGAAGCAGAACACGCTTCTGCCCATCCGCTTTGAGATGTTTCCCCCACGGTTATTTCTGGTTCGCACCACATTCCCCTCATTCCTCAACCAGCTGCCCAGTCAAGTTTTTATTTTAGCTTCACCCTGCTTCACCCAGTTCACCACGTTCAGAGTGCACCCCACCGCACGAAGCACCTTCAGTTCTTTGAGACTAACCCAACATTGTATGATTTACCCAGTTGTAAGTGAGAAATTTTTTACTGGAATTCAGGATAAGTACCAGCCAGTGGGATTTGAGCCCACGACCTTCTAACTGTAAGGCAAAAAGCCCTACAGTAAAACCCACCTTAGAACTTGAACTGCAGGTTATAAATCTGTGCCCTTAACCTCTAAGTTACTTAGCCACTTTATTAGGTACAGCAGTACTGTGTGGGGCCCACTTTTGCCTCCAGAGCAGCAGGGATTCACCAGCAAGGTGCTGGACACGCCACAGTTTTCTTGCTCTACGCTGGCTTCATGGCTTCGTGTGACACGAAACCTTGTCCTCACTGACATGTCATCTAAACTCAGCATTTTGAGCCGCCGAAATGTTGACATTCCAGCAGTTCGACGCAGGTTGCGTTTCTCGGGGGTGAAGCCCTTGGAAGATGAAATTCTGCGGCGATCCTGTTAAACACGTCTGTCTTTTTGAAGACAGGTGAAACTCAGTTGCCTCTGTTTTGATATTTGATGACGTTTGACGCGGGGGGGGGGGGGTGCACTGTTAGCACACAGCTCACGCCCTCGTTCGGGAGGACAAGCCCTCTCCGTCCCGTCAACGC
Organism: Arapaima gigas; assembly: GCA_900497675.1. Lineage (NCBI taxonomy): Eukaryota > Metazoa > Chordata > Actinopteri > Osteoglossiformes > Osteoglossidae > Arapaima > Arapaima gigas. Next base: position 540,880 of record UFQX01000083.1, read on the forward strand.
TGCTTCTTGACTCTGCCTTTTGGTTCCACACAAACAGCTTCTTTCCCAGGGCCGTGTGCAGTTTCGAATTTCTATGAACATCTCGTTTTTTTCCCCGACTTCAAAGCGGACAGCAGGTATTCCCGGTGCTCGCTTGGCGTGTTGATGGAAGAGTTTCTGATAGAAACATGAACCTTGATCTATCTTGACATCTTCTCCTTTTGCCAACACCCCCCCCCACCCCTCAGGTCAGACAATGCAGCGCTTTGAACAGGCAGATGCTGGTGGTCCATGCACAACAGATAAATGGAAACAGACAGAGCCGAAAAATACATGGAAAAATAATAACATAAAAACATTTTTTCCCCTCAGTTTCTCCATAATCCCCATAAAAATGTTAACTCTCAGCTGAAACTGTAGCGGCAGACTCTGTTCCGTTTCAAGGCCTGTATGAAATCTAACCTCCCATCAGACAAAAAGCATTTATTCATTTGCTTCTGTTTGCTGGGGGGAAAGGAGGTCATCTGAGGTTTCATTTGAATATCAATGAGGGCTTATCCTTGGTTTCGGGGCTTTCAGCAGCTGCTAATGCGGGCATAATGAGCGGCTCGCGGGGGCCGAATGTGTGTGACGGAGCAGCGGCTGGAGGAGGGCCAGGATTGAGGTGGGGGTTGTGTTCCGTCCTACTGACTCACATCTAACAGGGAGTCTCTTCCCACAGAAATCTGCAGTTCCACGCAAAACTCGACACTTTTCACTGCGTGCACGCTGCCGCGCCGCGAGCCTCGAGCGGCCTCACGGCTCCTGGGCTCCCCATGGGGATGCGGGTTTGAATGCGGCTCAGTCCGAGTGGACTTCCTTCCCACGCTTACCTCCCACAGTCCAAACACGTGTGTTTCCTCTGATTTTTACTGAGTGTGTTACGGTGCTCTGCCGTGCACAACAGTGGCTCATTCGAGGTGGTTATATTATGCCCCACGTTGTACATTAGCTTGAATAAAGGCAGCAGCTAACATACTGGTCAATCACAGCAGCAGGTCGCTTTGGAGAGAAGAGAACATCGAAATAAACACGCAAGATGCGTGACGCTGCATGATGACGCTGCCACCCTCGCACCACCATCACACATTTCCATACAGACGCCTTGCTGAGAAGTGGCTCAAACAGGCTGGTCTGCATGGCTCGGGTTCAGCTCTTGTGTTCTGCCTCTATTGTGCTGCAAGCCTTTCGCGTCGTCCTCCTCAAGTTTCTGCAGATTAAAAAAATGAGGCTGAATGGACCGGTATCGAGTGTTTAGCAGCTATCGGGTAGAACTCTATTGCAACAATGAATTTAGTTTCTGCACCATTGTGTTTGTAGGCCACAGGAGGCGTTTTTCTACGCGCCTATTTCTATCTTGATGGAAACCTGGTAACCGGATCACAAAACTGCGCCAGCAGCTTTCACGCTGGGATCGACCTGCGGGGTAAAAAAGTGGCAGCAGGTATTTATCTCTACATGTCACATAAAACAAGATTTTCTGACGGAGGCGTGAACCAAAGCAACAAGCGGAACGCGCCGGCTGAATCACGCCACGGTAAAGTGAGCACACAGGTTATGCAGGTGGTGCTGGTGGGGAGGTGAAGAACAATACAGGCTGGAGGATCAGGGTGGCAGTGAGGTGTTGTTCTGGAGTACAGTGTGGTACCATAGTATACATTACCATTCACATGTGTCATAGTTAACCAATAATAGACGTTTGCTACACAGAGTAATTTGCATTTTCATTGCCAGCCTGTCCACGGGACAATTCATTCTGTCTTTAAGAAAGGGAGGAATTCACTGCTGGGAGCCACAGGTAGGTGAATAACACCTGCAGGCAGCGGAGCTGCGAAGGGTCTGGGGTGTGAAGGGGAGGCCATGAGAGGCAGGGCGGGACCTCTGAATGACGGCCTCCTAGTCGTGGGATGAGGAGGCCAGAGAAAGACACAGCAGATGGACTAAGGATCCTGTTTTTTTTCCATTTACTGTGATTTACCCCCAAGGCTGGTGCCCCGTGGTGCTGGACTGCTGCCAGCCATCCGCTCGGAAGAGGTTTAATGATGATGATGAAGCTGAACATGTCAAACCACCAACACTGTAAGCAGGTGAACAGGTGAATAAGTGAAAATAGATAAATGATAAATAAATAAGGTGATAGATAAACAAAAAGATGAATAATAAATCAGGTAAGACTGAAGGGATCAGTGCAGCCTGCAGGAAGAAGCAGCTCCTCAGCCTGGTGGAGTTGCTGAGAACGGAGGGTGGAGATGGTGAGAGGGGTCTGCAGTGAAGTTGCCAGTTCTCCTGACACCCCACTTGCAGTAGGTGGTCTGGATGGTGGGCAGTGTGGGTCTGGATGGTGGGCAGTGTGGCCCTGGTGATGGCCTGGACAGTCTTCATTACCCCCTGCAGACCTCCCCCGGACGGAAGCAACGCAGCTCCCGCAACAGATGCAGGAGGAAGAGAGAAGATGAGGGAAAGAAAACAAAGAACAAGTTTATGGAAAAATACTATGTTGAAGTCTGGCAAACTTTTGTCAGCCTAAGGTCAACCTTAGTGAATGGAGTAACCCCTAAACTTTGTTGAACTCCTGGCTCTCTGAAGGCCCCCCCCCCAAAGTGTCACTACTGCCATCGAGACGCTGCAGAGCAACATTGATCTTGCTGAACGTCAGTTAACCATTGATCAACATCAGCGCCCCGTCGCTAGTTTCTGTCCTGGGCGGACATGCCATCTGTAAATCTGACTCCTTCTCAGTGTTAATTAAAAGAGAATGAAAGTGGGGGGACAATGGCATTTGCACCCCTGCTGATCCTTTGCTCGAGGCCACCCACCCCGTCGGAAACAAAGAACACGAAAGAGTTAATCTCAAAAGAGGCAAAGACGTCATCGGCCATCATTCACATTACTCCTGGACTAGTTTCAGTGTGCAGGATCGCATTGGGCAACCGCAGTAAGAAACTATGTCTTGTTTACCAGCAAAACAACAACATGTTACGACAGGGTTTAAAAAGCCACCGTTTGCACGAATTGGTTTCTGCTCCTCAGCGGAGGAGATTTGCTCATTATAACTGCTGTTATTGCACCATGCGAGCAGCGATAAGCTCTTATCATAACTCATGTCAAAACCGAGGGCAACAGGATAAGGGAACCTTAACAAACGTGGCAGAAAAGTGAGCAGAATGAACAGTTTGTTGATTCATGTTTAGAGCCTGAGCCCTGCAAACAGGGGACTTTTGTTGAAGGCGGGAGGAAAAGGCCTTTCACTGTTACTCAGCTCATCCAAACTGTTGTGCTGGCACTTGAGAGCGTGGCGTGTTTCCCTGCGGTGAGGAAGTGGGGACAAAGGGCTCAACCCAGGTGACGGCCGCTACCGCCGCTGCTGAGGCCGCGAACCGAAAACCGCAGCCAAGGCAAACAGGCGTGGAGGGGGCCCAACTCAGTGCACACTGGCTGGCTCCTTCAGGAAGCCACAGGTGATTATTATTTCGCTTGGGCCAAAATATGTTTTCTTCCTTCGACATTGTTTCAGCCCCTGTTTTTCACGCCATTCACCAGTGTTTCAATGCAGGTGTGAGAGGGGAAATCCGAACACGGTCTTTCTCTGTCACGAGGTACATGTGACGGCCCTGGTGGTGTAACACGGTAAACTTCTTCGTGTCAATAGCGTCACACAGATACCCATTTGGACAGATGACAAGTGAGGGACAAATTAAAGTTTCATGTGAATAAAGGAGGCTTCCCTGTCTGTGAACTCAGACCCTGCCCCCCCCCAACTGCTGCTAACTTAAGGCTATTACTCTTCTATTATTCTTTTAACTATTTATTAATATAATTAAAAAGAAATCAGTCACAGAGAGACTGAGGAGGGGAACATTACAAAGCAGCTAACTGGTGCTCGAGAGGGTTGGGGGTGTCGTGCTTATATTATTCAGAGTTATTTTTATGTAGTACAGCTGTATCTGAGACTTTTACAGAAATTACCTAGGGAATAAATATTCATGTACATTTTTATGCTCTTTTTATTGGAAAACTGAAAGTGACCCCATGTTTACATGATGAATTGGTTGCTTCTTGGTAGCAAATTTTGACCAGTTTCGTAAAATTTTACCCCGAGGCACTAATCTGGAATTTTAAGGTCAGACAGTTTTTAATGTTTTTCCTGAAAATACAAAATTTTTTAAATTGGCAAATATTGAAACATTTGTGTCTAAGTCACTCAGAAAAAGAAATGAACCAACAAATGCCACCGACAGCCCTTAAGACCACCGCACCCCCCCCCCCCAAAACTAAATACCGTGCCACAGATCCTGCAGGTCATTTCTCAGCAGGAATGTAGCCATTGGAACCACACCTCTACACCACACAGCCCATTCAGTCCACACACTAGACAAAAACTCTCAAGCTGCCTGGTACCACCCAACATAAATAGAAAAGTTATGTGAAGATATACAGCAGTGGTGTTTCTGTAGCGCTCGCTACCATTCAAGGATCACAAGCCACGTTTCCTCATGAGAGACCCAAACACCGCCTGAGTGGATCCTCAACCGAAACCACAGGAAGCTGTAAATCAGAAATTATGGACCCTGTTGTGAAACTTCATATCTAAACAGTTACTCCAAATGACAGCCTTGATGACGGTCCTTCTTAGCAAGGATCCTGAAACCAACTTTTGCTTCAACTGCATAACTGCAGGTATTAATAAATACATGTAGTGGGGACAAGGAGAGCGCTGAACTGACAGGTTTTGTTCTGGAGCGTCTCCAGCAGCTCAGTTTGTGAGCAGCTTGGCAGAATGAAGATCTCGCTCTCTCACTCTGATGTGTTTTTTCTTTCCCCATTGGGTCACACTGTGTCATTTGTCATCAGACAATGAGCGGTGAACAAAGCGGTCCAGCCTCCAGTCTGCTGTGGGCTCAGTCTCCTCTGCCTGGCTGGGTGGGGGTAGGGTGTAAGGGGGTGGTGGTGGTGGCCAGGCTAGTCACCCTGTTTGCATTGGCGGTCTGATCGTTCATGGGTGCACACACCCCAACGCGGGACAAAGGGTCTTTTCACACGTCCGGTATCCCACACACTCTGCAGCTGCCGGGGGCTAAACACCTCCTCCGAAAACACGGATTGAGTGAGGATGTCTGAGGGTGGGGGGCAGGGGGCATCTCCAAAGTCTCAAAAGAAATCCCCCAAGTGAGCGGTCATCACCTTGACAATGAGGCCTCTTCTGGAGGGCAGCCAGAAAAGTGCCAGCACACGGGACACCAGGGGCTGGAGATGCCTGTTCTGAGTCACACGAGGCACAGAGGAAAGAGACACACACCTCTGCCAGGCTCTTCACACTCACACAAAACCATAAAACAATTTACCAGTCAACATAGTATAATTTCAAGTTATTTTGAAGACTATGGATTAATTTTTCTACATTGGTGCCGGGAGTGGGATGGATACAAAGCAGGAGGCCCTGGATCAGGCTGTCAGTTGTTGTGAAAGTCACAGTCACTCCCGCTGTCTGTGTGGCTGAGGAGAAAAGCCTTTATTGTTTGTTCCTGGTCCTCTGAGAGGAGGAAATGTATTAGGTTTCCTACATGGTGGCCCTTTACACTGAAGAAAGTCTTAAACAAGAACAATGGGGCCTTTTACTGAGTAAAGGCGGTAAACAGTAAACAGTATGTTTCAGGAAAGTTTCACAACTTCAAAGATCAATTTCATGATTTTATCTTTTGGCATTATTTTTCAGATAATTGTGACGACTCATCATATGCGCACTGCTGTGAGTTTCAACCGGCCCGTCACTTCCTTTATTCAAACCCGTGCCCTTCAAGTGCAGTGGGCTCCTCCTGGCTCTTTCTGAACCACTGACTTAAGGTTGAGACAGGGCTGGATTTTCAACCTACACTGAGACTGTAAGCATTACACCTGAAATAAGTTTTATTTAGGCCTAAAAGCCATGAGCTAGATGGCATTTAAAAATGATTTGTAAGCACGTGCAGAAAGGAACCTGCCACCATCACTCATTGAGCACACAAATAGACAGGCCATGTTAGTGCTGAATGGGAAATTAGTATTTACTTTAAACCAGCGAACAATAAGCACACTGCAAGCATACGCTTAGTAGCCACTTTATTAGGTACACATGACTGTTCATACACAGTGGTTCTGCACTTGGCTGTGACTCAGTGTATGAAGCACACAGACTAGGTCTGAATGACCATTAGAGTGGAAAAGACGGGGGGTCCGAGTGACTTTGAGCACAACTTGATCGGTGGCGCCGATCGTTCTGATTCCAGCATTTCAGAAGCAGCCGACCTTGTGGGATTTTTACACAGCACAATCCCAACAATATGACGGTACTTTACGTTACTTTACCACAGCAGCCTGTACTGTCCCACCACTGGCGGGACTTGATGTGAACCGCTGTTCTGCGATTTGATCTTCCACCATCCAAAAACCTCTTTTGCCATTTCAGAATGCAAAAGTATTACATATCTTTGGGGGTGTGACCCCCCCCATATGGAGTTCTGATTACAGCCTACAAGATGGTCAAGGATCCAAAACCTGTTTATGTCCAAGAAGGGACCCAGCGCTACAGCCCCATCAATATCGCTGCACTCTTCCACCCCCCAGGCGTTTGTTTACTGAACTGAGCCAGGATCCAAAAGCGAAAGCTTTTCTCTTTCAGCTCTGGCCGTAACCTGCTGGACTGAACTTCCATTCTCCTTCAAGACACCAGAATTCCCTGCAGTCATCAATAAAGCTAGCAGCTGCTAGCTTTTAGGGCTGCTAAAAGTAATTCTAATGCTAACAATGCTAATAAGAAAATAATAATAATAATCATTTTTAATTGGTCACCAAAATGTGCAGTGTGTGTAATGAAGACTCACAAGCATAAATAAATGTTATTTTGGGTTTCTTCTGGTATGTGTTTTGCTGACAGCGTCACGAAAACGATATTTACATGAAATCAGCAAGAAAAATTCAAAGCATTTTTCCCCATTAGTGTCTTAGGTTAATCTGCACTGGTTTGCGCTCTTTCAGAAATGAAATGACAGTAATGAACAATTTATCCGCAGCGCTCACCGAAGCGAATCTGCACCAGCGCAACTGCGGTGTTGCAACAGAATGAGCCCAGATCCTTCTAGAAGACATTTTTATGAGCATTTTACGACAGGAGGGCAGTCGGTTTATGTAACTTCCAGGCGAGACCTCAGACCAGCAGAACGAGGAGGGCCGACGGAGCCTCCCGGGAAAGGCGAGGGCCACCCTGCTTATCTCTGTGTTCTTTCCTATCCAGACGGGCCACACTGGACCCTCCCCGGCGCTTCGCAGAAACGGGGGCTGTGCCGCCCGCACCTCTCAGGCCACATGCACCCCGGGCCTCCTCTTTGGGTCACGCCGGCTTCCAGAGCAAGTACTGAAAGAAAAGTTGTGCTCAAATTCATTAGGGTCACATCAGTGGAATCTGCCTTTCCTCTACTTTGTACCGCATTTTATACCTTTACTCATTTTAAGTACTTATCTGGAAGCAGCAGTATATTTCTCGCTCCCCAGGAGTGGCCCTGCCCTAACAACCCTGAGCAAAGGCACTAAAGCTCAATTGCCCCGGCTGTGTAAATGAGTGAAGTAGTAAATGTCCTTTGGATTAATAACAGACCAGACAACTTTTCCAGGGAAGCTGCGAGAGCTTCCCAGGCCAAAACCGGCCCCCCATAAAAGCAGGTCGTGACCGCATGTGGGACCCAGGACTATATACAAACACAGCAGCTCAACTTCAGCCTCAGTTTACGGGAAAATTCCCAAGTTCCCATGGGAACCATAACTGTTAACATGTCCTTCGCCTCTCTGAAGGTGGAATAACAGTCCAAATCTGCCAGGTGTCACTCATTAAAGCTGCAGGTGCGGATGCAGGTTGGCAGGTAGAGGGCGACACGTGTCCTGCCTGCAGAGACCCCTCATTCAACACTAAAGGGTGGGGGAGGGAGGCAGTTCTGGCATTTTCCGCATGTGGTTACCGTACCCACTGGCTGCAGTAACGCCAGTTAATGACCTCGCTGGGCCAAAGGGAAGGGGCTCGGCTGCTCTGTGCCGACAGCCTGTCATTACTGCGGTGGGAAGAAGCGGCACCACAGTAAAGGGAGGCGCGGCAGTCAGCCTGACCCCACGACCTCTGCTTTCCCACATGGGGTCGGGCTGATCAGTCTCCTTTCCTGGAAAAACAATAAAACTGTGTGCCCCCCGGCCTCCCAACGGTCACTGCCAGAGTGAGCAACTCTGATTCACACGATGCCTTTCATTTTCCTGATGCCACAAAAACTGTCTTTTCCCTGATTATTCTGTACATTTTAGGTAAAACATCTTTAATTTTAAAAACAAAAGTCATTTTGACAGATTGCTGCATGGAACGCTCATTGACCACTTTATGAGGTACACCTGGCTGGTGCTGATAGGTGGCAGGAGTCTAATGAGGTGGGGAATCATTTCTTGACACAAAGCAGGTTTTCTATGTTTTTTTAGAAGGTTTTTAGTGTCATCACAGTGTGATTTGAAAGTCAGAAAACCAACATGCTACAGATTCTGACCAGGTACATCTCTTCCTAAAGTTGCATGATGACTCCACTCCACAGCACTTTTACCCCCCTTCTCAGGCCAGCAAAGCATCTCTGGGATAAGGTTGAGACGTTAGAAAGAACGGGCCACCAAAAATCTGCCAAATCTGTGTCAAGGCATCAGTCTAACATGGAGGCAGAACCATGTTGTTGAATTCCCAAATTCATTGAGCTGGGAGCACGAGAGTCCAACCTTCTACTTTACCCATGAGTAAAGTATGAAAGCAGCCACAAGTGCGGTTTATCCGGACATCGTGAGGCATAACAAGTGGAAATGAAGCTCAACACCTGTTTTGACATTTTATGAGCCCTACTGCAGGCCGGCACGTCTGATTTTAAGATGATAGAAGAGCAGGATGTTGTTGTCGGTCGACTTCTCGGACGACCGGTGCTGCAGCTGTTTGTGCTTCTGATTGTTCTCCAGAAGGGCACCCCCCGCCCCCAACGGGGCATCGCCTGTCCTCGTGAGGTGGGGGTGGAGTGGTCTTGCGGTCAGTGGGTCATCACAGAGAGACATGAAAGGCCCAGGCGCTACTGTAAAACACGGTCCACCCTCATGCCCCCCCCCCCCCCTAGAGCAACCCCAAGCTGTCCCGCCCCCCCTTCAATGAGCCATTACAATGGCCTCTATGGCATGGAAATTAAACACTTTCTTAATGTACGACNCCCCCCCCCCCCATAGAGCAACCCCAAGCTGTCCCGCCCCCCCTTCAATGAGCCATTACAATGGCCTCTATGGCATGGAAATTAAACACTTTCTTAATGTACGACAGTTCCTGTCCCCCGGGGAGCCCTGGCAACCCAGGGCTGTACTTTGTTTTGCGGAGGAAAAGCAGAGCAGCAACTTTAATGACTCTATTACAGCTTCCTGCCACCTGTGCCAGTTTTTGTGCCATCACAAAAATTCAAAACAAACTCAATTCCTTTAACTGATGCCCTCCTATAAAGTGACTCACAAAACTACATATTTCTTCATGTACACAAAACTCATGCGCATCCAGAGACGACGCACAACCTTCACACTCTTGTCTTCACCGCGTTTTCCGTTCAGACAGGTTTAAATGGTGGAACAAAGGTGTGCTTCTCTCCAGCACAGGTCACAGTTTTTCTGTCTGTGAGCAGCAAAATGGCAGTTACTGGAAGGAGAACGAATAAGACCCCCAGGAACAGACCCCGGCACCCCTGGGGAGAAGCACCATGAGCCTCTGTGAGCAGCAGGGAGCAACAGTGTCACTGGACCACACCTCTGTCCAGCATCGGCACACCACGAGCCCCCTGCTTATCAGAGGGGCTACGAAGCGCCTCTACACCCTTCCGCCAAACGACAAGTGCAGACACCCTCAGAAAACTGATAACAGCTCATTTTTTATTAATTCTGGATGAACGACTTCTGAGCCACATAAATGGGAGCAAAGCTCTCCAGTGTCCAGGAGCCTTTATACAGTAACAGCAACTTCAGGACAACTTGAAGAAGCAGCTCTGTTTGAAACAACTGCTCATTTCTCGTCTCACTTCAAAGGAAGAAAAAAAGCTATTTAAAATGTCAACAAGTTCTTAAAAAAATAAGAGGAAAAAAACTAAAGTGCACGAGAAAGTCTCTAAAAAACTCAGGTGATGCTGATCATCTTGTTTTTAAAGGGACTTTTGTTGCTGCACATACAAACAACCCATAAATTACAATCCTATGATTTTGTTCCTTAAAAAAAATACTGCATAATTCTAGTCTTTCCTGAACTTGGAAATGCAGACTGACAAGTGCCCCCCCCCCACAGAGGTATGTGGAACAATGGCAGTCAAAGTTCTCTCTGAACATATCAACACACCCATGGTAATCCTTCCATTCACCTATGTTTTTTTTTCTTTTTAAACACCACAGGTTCCAACAGGTGCTTTTCCAGGTAAACACAATCTTCTCCTAAAATCTACTTTCTTCATTGATAAAAAGCATCGAAACCAACAAGTTATACATTCGGGTTTGAAGTTCAAGTCTGATATCCTTCCCTGACACGAATGAACCTGTGGAGATGCTGCTTTTTGGAAACATCTCTCACATTACCCCTGGCTCCTGTCTTCAGACAGTTGTCAGTGTCCCTTAAGGTGTCACAGATGCAGCAGAACTGACCCCCGTTCGGGACAATTGACTGAGGTCCGCTGTGGTCAAGCAGAGCAACCAGAAAAGGATGAACCACTTCAGCCGGTCTTCAGCAAAGACCAGTCACCTCTTCTTCTGCTGCCGGAGCATCTTCTTGCGTTTCAGGATCATGTCGTGCAGCCGGGCCAGACCCTCCAAAAGCCCCTCGCCGATGATGGCGCAGGTGGGCTGCAGGTGCCAAGGGGAGGGCCCCAGCTCATGAAGAGCCAGCATGTCCTTGATCTGTTCCACAGTGAGCGAGTTCCTCAGGTCCTGCTTGTTTGCCACCACGAGGACAGGGACGCCCTGGTTCTCCGAGAGCCTCGTGATCTTGTGCAGTTCCGTCTTGGCCTCCTCCATGCGTTCGGCGTCCACCGAGTCCACCACGAAGACGATGCCGTCGGTGCAGCGCGTGTACGACTTCCACAGGGGACGCAGCTTCTCCTGGCCTCCCACGTCCCAGAAGTGGAAGGTGACGGCGCGGGAGCCGCAGAGCGACACCTTCACCTTCTCCGCGTTGAAGCCCTTCGTCGGCACCGTGTTCACGAACTCGCCAAACTGCAGCCTGTACAACACGGTGGTCTTCCCGGCGCTGTCAAGGCCGAGGATGGCGATGTGCAGCGAGTGCAGACACGGCAGGTTTGGAAACAGCGAGTTTTGATCCGAAACTCCATTCCCCATTTTTCAAGGCGGATGTTTGACGATATCTCAGGTAGGAACATGCAAACCGGCGGCCTGGACCCCTTCGGCTTCACCATTTACCTAAAAACAACACCGAGTTAAGCAACATCAGCGCAACGTCCGCAAACGCGGCCAAGGCTTGAAAAAGCTTCCTGGTTGAACTTAGGGCCAAATCTTGGTATCAATGGAGAAGGTTGAGCAACCAAACCTGTAGAGGACCCCACCGGAGCCACTCGCTCATTGTCTTTTTTGGGCAGCAAAACACATTTGCCTTCATTTATTCTGCACTTTTTTGACACAGAAGCAACGTCAAAAACGTGAATAAAATAAGGTGCATTTTCACCAACAGACAAAGTTACAGCAACAATTATTACTACAGGCATTTGGTCGGACGGAGCAGCTGCATTCAGTACATTTTCTTTGCAAACACTGAAAATACTTTCAATTCTTAACTTTCATTCTTCCAAATTTAGATGCTTACTTTTTAAAACTTTAAGCTTCTCATCTTGTACAATCGAGGCCCCGGTTCTGTCACCGCCGAGTCACATGAAATACGAGCAATAAAACTGAGTAAAAACCGTGTTTTCAGTACAAAGTCTGCAAACTCAGTTAAACGGCGTCGACAACCGGCCAAACGGGCTGTTTTACTGTCGTCTTTGGTGCGGCACCTGGCAGCGCGCGCACGGGACTCACCTGGAGCGCGCGCGTGGAGAACACCTCGCAGGTGAGGTAAAAACGACGTTTAACACAGTAAACTCCCGGTCCGGGCAGCGTCCGTTCCTCACACTCCACACGGCGACGTCGCAAAGAAGAAGCGAAGGAGGCGGCACCTTTACCGCACTCTGTACCTCACTGTTGTGTATTTTACCACGCAGTGTGGTAACGTGTACCCTGCTCTGGTCTCCGCCGCTTTGTCCGCCCTCCGGCCGCAGGGGGTGCGGCACACCCACAACCTGCTGCGCTCCTCCCACACACCCACACCCACACACACACAGACACACACACACACACCTCAAATATGTATCTAAAATCGAACCGACAACTAGCAACCGATAACTAATGTAACCAGTAGTAACCAACTCCGGACAGTAAACCAAAGTAGATAAACCAAAACATACCAGCTACCGTAGTAACGCGCACTAAATAACACAGCGTAAAAGCGATTAGTTAGCCGACTAAGTTGGAAAAGTTTTGCGTGTTTTACCTGTTAACCAGTTTTTCACTGGTGTCAAATCACGAAGCGCAACTGACGCTCGACGGCGCGGCTCCACAGCGCCCCCGCAGGCCGCACGCCGCAGCGCAGGTTTGTTGTTTACTTTTGAATTTGCGCCGCTGCGTCCCTCACGCTCATTTTTTATTATCATACATGAAATATCAACAGCAACGCATCAGATCGCGCTCAACTCAGCACTTCGTCTGCATCCCCTCCTTATTAACCGACTTATTTTCCAAGTTTTCCAATGTTCAGCTGGAAGTCAAATAAATTTGAGATGTCACTTTTTGAGTTTGTGGAGTCAGTCTAGGACGAAGTAAGACTTAGTTTAATAGGATGTCTCATATTTAGTACGGATTGTTTATTCATTTGTTCATTTATTTGTTCATTTATTCATTCATTCTGAACAAATAATGCCGGCTTCCCTGTCTCAACGACGCCACCTCGTGGATATAAATTTGTGCATTTTATAGGCCAAAGAATCAGCAATACAGATAAATGCTTGATATTAAACTAAGCTATAAATGTATTATCACGGTTAAAAGCACGTTGGTGTGATTTATTTTTAAAATGTACTAACTTGTAAAGCATGATTTTACTGCAACAAACTTCCAGAGATGTGCTTTTCTGAGCGCTAACTGTGAATTGAGACATAAGGTAAAGTATATAAAATATAGAAATTTTAAGGAAATTATAGCCTCTACCGATGATCCAATCCCAGTTGAAGGAAAACAACCATAAGCTCACAGGATTATGTTTTATTTAAAAGTGCATTGAATTTAATTGAAACAGTAATTTTAAAAAATCTGGACCACAGGTACCTGTGCTCAGGTACCTATTCTGTTCTTCACAAATTCATTACTATACATCTAATGAACAGTATATGAAATTAAATAAAGTTTATACTGTAGGACATCACAGGTTTGCCCAGGATCTGGTGAGCTTCTCCTCCACTCTGTCCAGGAAAGCGCTGTGCACCCCTCTCCTGCGTCTGTGTCTCTGTGGATCGAGAAGAGCCTCAGTGCACTATACTTACCCAAAGAGACCCTCCTGTCATTGTCACTAATAGCTGTTTTCATTTAAAGTCAAGTTCTCTTTGCTCTAAGATACTGTTTGAAAGGAACCTCCCCTGTTTTCTGAACTCTGATAGCTTTCAAGCCAAAGCAGTAGAAAGTGTCACTACTTTGAAAGTGTGGTAAGAACTGGCAGGTCTTTGTGGGTCACAGGTGTAGCATTAGTGTGGACGGAGGGGTGGCAAACGGGCCATCCACCACTCACTGTGTATGAGGCCGACTTTGTCGGCCACGGACCCCTGGGCAGGATCAGTCGGGTGTCCCACCTCAGTTCTGCTGCCTTGAACGTGTCAAATCTCACCAGGTGCTCTTTCGGCTGGACGTCTTCCAGTGAGCTACTCCCTGCAACTGAAAGCAAAATTCATTCCTGACAGGGGGCACCGACAGACTTACTGTGTATAATCTCACATTATTCTAAATGGTCCTGCAAGCTATTTTCAATATGTAACATGAATAAACTTGAATTAAGATTCCATATAAACTTTTCCCAAAGTGGAACCCACTGTGGTTGGTGGAACACCACTTACCACTTCTGCAAAGCAATGTATTTCTTTTTTTTATTAATGGTGGTCTAGCAGGTTCTTCTTCTATTATTATTAATTAATAGATCTGACTATTAATAATAATAATAATAATAATAATAATAATAACAACAACAACAACAACAACAATAATAATAATAATGTTGTTGTTTTTATTAATCACAAGGCATTTCTGTAGGTACTCCGGTTTCCTCTGACAGTCAAAAGATATGTTTCAGTAGAGCTGGTGCTTCTAATTTGCCCTTTGTGTGTGCGTGCACGCGTGTGTGTGTGTGTGTGTGTGTGTGTGTGTGTGTGTGTGTGTGTGTGTGTGTGTGTGAATGTCCTGCGATAGACTGCCATCACACTTGAGCTGTCCCCAGTCTAGCCAGGCACCCTATGCTTCTGGGCCAGGGCTCAGACCTCTGGGTTTCAATGCTGGACATGCAGTTATGTATAATGAATGAACTAACAAACAATAAAATAAATGGATAAATCAATGAACAAAGAGAGACTTCTACCTGTGCTCAAGTGCCGTGCCTTGAATTTCAGATTGCCAGGGTCCCTTTCTAGCACGGTCACCATGTCTGGCAAGTCATCACTGTACTAAAAATACAGAGCATTTCAGATACAGCCAACATATTCAGTAAAAACATCATATTTGTCCTTGTCACCACAGTTGAGTCCCCCGGGGTGGGAAGGTTTATCTTTAACTGTGGGTTAGTTAAAGCAACCAGTAGGAGCCAAAGGTGTTTATTAAAAGTGGCAGAAAGGGAGGAAAAAGTAACTGATAGTCTGTACTACATTTACCAAAGGACTGATCTGATGTGCATGATGTAGAAACACCAGGAGTGGGATGGACATCAGCCTCTTACAAAGGAGCAAATGAACCTTTAAACAGCCCAGCTCCTGCCTTTACAAAACTCTGAGCCACTTTACACACTGGACTCGACCCCCCCCACCAGTCATGATAATACACTTAATACTGCACCCAGTAACCATGGACCTCAGTATAACTTACAATAAGTTATACAGCCAGATATTTTAGCTCATTTATGTATGAATCTCATTTACCCTCGTGTTCCAGCCCCCTTAATGTAAAATACAGCCGTTAATCCAAACCGAGTTAATGACAAACACCCCCAGCAGAGTTTCCCATCCTGAGCACCATAGAAACATGCAGTATATGAGGCCCCCTGAACCTTACTGTGGTCTTTTACCATACAAGGATACATACATGGAAGTGTAGCTAACAATATGTTACCTTAAATGTTTGAAATGAACAAGTGTGTTTCCTGCGGACTCCTCACCGTGGCAGAGCTGCGCTGTCATGTCCTCAGCTGCCAGCTTGCTTACTGTGCAGTTGCTATAACTGCTGCCTTCAGTCACTCAGTGGGACGTGTCATTGTTCACAGTCCTGAACTGAACTCAGCATTAATATCATATCGTACCTTCCGGACATCATACCTGTCTGAAGTCGTAGGGTTTGGGATCCCTGTAAGCTGAAGTTGGGTATTTGCCTGACTTGACAAATTGTAGTTTCGACTCCAGTGAGTCTGGAGGCCGGAATCTGAGGCTGAAGGGAGGCAGAGACGTCTTCTTCTCACGGATCTCAGGTAACACGTGGGAGGTCAGCTCAGTGACCCTGTGAATGGTATTCTTCGAGCTCCTGGTGGCTGGTGGGCATCTCTTTTCACTCCTCTGCTGTGGAGGCTGCAGAGATGTGTACAGCTTTGGCGAGAAGTCAGGGGGCTTCCTGTCCCACACAGTGGTGCACTTCACAGCTTTCGGAGGGACAAACTCCTTACTCCGCGTGGAGGCCAAGTCTCGGAAAGCTGAGAAGATCCTCTTTTTCTCAAAGCTAACCAATTTTGCGGTGTTCAAGCCCCTTCCCTGATTCATCGTTCCAGACAGTATAACCTATCGGAGGAAGAATGGAATCTGAAATCTGACTTTAATGCACAATATCTGATACCTAGAAAGACAGATTAGCTGAGTTTCAGCTCTTTTGTGAGATGACTACTGAATCAAAAAAGCGCTGCTTTGTCAATGAAAAAAGACAAACATTCAAGCAGATGGACAGACAGATTAACAAGCAACAAAATGTTTTTCTGTCATACAAACATTTGGCATTTTATTAAATTTACTTACGCCGTTTCCCCCTCTCTAGCGCTAGTTCTTTCTCACCATCTTTCTCTTTATCCTGTAAAACAATGTAAACCCCAGTCGTACGGTACAACAGACTTGCACGACTTGACTTTACTATGTTTCACAGCAAGACGTCCCAGTAAAACTGATCACATGTGATGTCACTCTAACTAGAGGTACCAGGGCTTCAATTTCTTTACAATGCTGTAGCAAAAAGAACCTGGAAAATCTGTCTAATATCACACTGAAGACTTAAACACTTAGTCTTACTCTGCTAATCTTATTTTTCTTAGTTCAAGGTTCAAGGTTCAGGTTATTTTCATTCCACACTTATACAGATGTTAGAAGAGAGAAAGAAATATAATTTCTCCTGGACCAAGCTGTATCGTACACTAAACAAGCACAAACTGAGACAAATTGAGGTAGATGGATAAATAATATGGATAAATAAGTAAATAAACAGAATTCTTTTGATAGTAGATACAAGGATAAATAAATAATAGACAAGAAACTGATAAACTGATTAATAAATGGGTAAGGAAATAAATAAATAGGCTGTGGCTGTTTTAGTAAGTAACACTGTCGTTCATTTTCAAACTTTCCCCTGTTGGGATGACTCTAATACATTTTTGTTAGCCAGATAAACTTAACGTTTAATCTATATATCTTATAGTAATGCTGCCCTTTTGTGGGCAGTGGACTTGGGAAGCCGTGTTTGTTGTGCTTGTTGTCAGTCTCTGACGCTGCTTCCTCGTGTCCGCTCTGCCGTGACTCGGTGTTGCTGCTGTCGTCGTAACTTTAAAAAAGTTTCTGCAAAGTCAGCACTGCTCAAACAGATGT
This sequence comes from Arapaima gigas, assembly GCA_900497675.1. Taxonomy (NCBI): domain Eukaryota; kingdom Metazoa; phylum Chordata; class Actinopteri; order Osteoglossiformes; family Osteoglossidae; genus Arapaima; species Arapaima gigas. Next base: position 558,084 of record UFQX01000083.1, read on the forward strand.
GTCTTCTTCATCATTTCCAATGTCTGCAGCTACAGCACAAACTAAGCAGCAAGCGCCGTGCTGTTTAAACTCACCCGCCAGAATCCGCCGGAGGCCTCCGTCGCTGAGATGAATGCGTTTCACTTCGGGATGGATTTCAAACATTTGCATCGGTGCAGAGAAACGCGGTTCCCTAATAAAGGGAGGTTGCCATGTGACCCGACGCGAGACTCCGCATGAAGAATTGGCCTGAGGAAAGAGCCCTGTAGGGTGAGGAAAATAAAAATTTCTTAGCAACCGAGGAACAATGAACTCTAGTCCAAAGCAACACAAACACGGGTGATCCAGAGCCTGGCGTGGGTGAGCTGTAACACGTAAGAAGGCCAAAGAAACAACGAAATGCTGGTACACGTTGCATGTCAACAAGTCCTACATGTGATTTTTCTCAGTCGAGTCAGAATGACATACACAGTGTGTCCTTTGTGGACCAAGATGTAAAACCAGTGTTAAAAAGGACTTGAGTTGTTAAATTTCACGTGTTCATCTGGTTTACATTTGCGTAAGGGCGTTTAGATAGGAAAATGAGCTGCGTTAGAGGGGCCCGTTTCTCGTCAGAAGCGGTGCATTTGTGCATGAAGAAGACATAAGAATGGAGGAAAAGGGAAAGAAATGTCCATGTGATGAGGAATGAGTTTCCTACTCGCAACTCCTTCTGTGATGTTGTATAACTCAAAACATTCTGTGCATCAGTTTCACGGGTTTCCAACGTTCGGAGATGCCGAGCGGAGTGCGGCGGGTGTCGCGAGAGGGCCGGGTCGTGTCCGGAGACGACCTCCAGGTGGCGATGACACGTCCAACATTAGACGAAACCCGCTGACTTGTTTCACGAGGCTGAAGGATTCGCAGGTTTTATGTCCCAGATGCCGAATAATGTTTGTAACCATCACCGTGTTCTGGTGCAGACAAACACGCCCCAGCTATCAGGCTCTTTCACTCTAGAGGGGTTAACAGCTGTAAAACAGCAAGACCTGCATCTGGTTAAGTTACACTTATTACAGGTCACATCCGTGTCACCAGGTGTGTGACTCACGCTGCTTACACAAAATCGGTGACCTAAGAGGTGGCGAAACCTCCACCGGTTACTGACTGCTGATCTTTTACCTGCAGATTTGTCCACTCGACTACTAGCGGTTGACGGGCTTTCGGTTCATTTTGCATACCAGCTTCAAGCCTTTATCTTACAAACCTATGCAGGATAAATAAAGTAAATAAATAAATAATTGTAAGTATCCTTGTATATAAATCTTACAGTGTAACTCATCTTGGATTAAGTCAGCAGCTATAATAATAATGATAATAATGACAGTAATAATAATGATGTAATTATGTATATATACTGTATCGCTGGTGTTTACAACAAATTTAATGCTGCAGTAACCTTTGTAAAAACTTTGTACAATGCAGAGCTTCTACAGTTGGTCGGATTAAGGTATTTATGTGAATAAATAGGGCTGTGCTGCTTTTTTCACTGCAGGATGAAATCCTTCGATTATGCAGTAATTTCATTTTCGAGATAAGTGTCTGCTAAATGAATAAATGTAAATAAGAAATAATTTGTTTTGAATTAAATAGCCCCCCCCCCAAATCAAACGCACTAAATCTCAGGTAAATAGGAGGTCTTGGCACACCATACCAGGATTTCTTTACCAGACCTGCAGATGTTTTATGTTCTTCTGAAATCACACGTGGGTATTTTTACCGAGTCGGAGACCAATACCTGGATAATAAAAAAAACAAAGTACGTGACCACAAGTTACTTGTCTTTGCGGAAAATGAGAATTAACAGTGAAAGCAAAGCATAACCACCATGTGAGGTAATGAGCATCAAAAAAAACTATGAAGAACCAACAAGACGTCCTCAACCCCCGTGTTATTTTGTGTTGTTATTACTGCAGTATCTTGTCTGAAGGCAGACGGGGAGGTCAGAGGTGACAGCTGGGATTTATTGACATTGGGACAGGGAAAGAGGGTCCTGTCGGTGCAGTTGGTACGAACGCACAGCAGCCGAGGTCTATTGCGTCTGCTGGGAGGAGGCCTGGAGCCGAAGCAGTGGATTCCCACCCGGGAGAGAGAAACTCTTCTAAAAGCTGCAATAAATCTGACTGTTTTTGCTTTTAGCGCCTGAGCGACAGTTTGGGCGTTGTGGTTCCAGGTGTGGCCCACAAATGGCTGTTACCCAGCGTGAGCATTTGTGAAGGAAGCAGGGTGAGATAATGGTGCCTCAGAGCACCCGGCTCAGCGCGGTAATATTCACTTTACAGCAGTGAGAGCTTCTAGTCCTCAGTTATATTCTCCTGAGAAACCCTTCCTGAGGTGAACTCTCGTAACCTGAAGATGTTTTTGTCAGCCCCCAAATGAACATCCCTTTGGGACTCAAGTACAGCCCATCCTCGATTGTCTCCGTTTTCCATCTTACAGCTTTCGGATTTTGCGGACAGCTACAGAAATGTTCTAGAAACTATACACAAATTAAAAGTATTTAAAAAGGATTTTTAAACATAACATAGTGGGAATTGAGAAAATAGCTTTATTAATGTGTAAATTAATGAAGGCGGCTTATTCACTGCTTTCTGCTGCTCGGTGGTCTGCTGTGGATCTCATTCCTGCAGAAACCCCTGGGGTTGTTGCTGCTCCATCTCGGGTTCCCTCCCCCGCTCTGACTTGGCGATGCTGATCTCCCGGCACACGCAGCTGGCGTTCCTCTTATTTTCCTGTAAACCGATCCGGCGTTTTTTGGAGAGCTTCACCTCCCCGCTGCCCTCGCGAGCAAAGCGCCCCACTGAACGGGCAGTTGGGCCTTGACTCGCAGGTGAAAAAGAAGGGATGAGATGAGTAGCGCTGAAGACAAATCGGCTTATTCGATCAAAAGATGCTGAAGTTAAACATTCAGCTGAGTTTATGTACGTTTCTGTTCTCCGGGATGACCCGCCGCTTCAGCATTCGAGGGAGGAGGCAACAGAGAAATTAATATTACAATACAGGTTATCTTCTGATAAGGTAACAGATATAGTTAGCTGTTTAGCAGCTGAGGAGAGAAAAACAATAAACTTACAACAGCGAAGAAGGGGAGAAAAATAAACAGTCGGGGGTTTGAGTACCAGTGACCCCCCCCCCACCACCAGGTCTTTCTCATGTGACGAAGGAACAGAATGGTAGCCCACAAAATGAAGCAAAGGAGCAAGAGAAACTCCCCACCACACCTTCCCTACTCCCCCTTTCCGGCACATCCCACTGCAGCATCGCAAATCAGCACACTTCTTATGGCAGCGTTTTTATGAATTGGATGTAGAATGTAGGATGTTGGATAAGTGGCTCCAAAAAATAACTTCTTGATGACAAAAAATGACCCTCCTGAGGCCCTGAAGATGCTCACTTAGGTAATACTTTCAGTTTGTCACAGAGCTCATCTCAAGGCCCTATCAATACTAAGCCAAAACGGTCGACGGGTTTAACACACAGGTGAGGTCACCTGAGCCTCTGTCCTGCAGGGACGTCCAGGAGCTCCACTGTGTGGTGCCAGACTGGATCTCAGTAGTGCTCCTAACCTTGCAAAGACACATGAAGAGGAGGACTCCCGGGACTCAGTGCGGGAACCCAAGGACCCAGCTGGGTTTGTGTGTGTTTGAGACACAGATTCTGGTCTCACTTTATAACTGGAATCTTCTGGAATGTCACGGCGTCCCATGGAGGGATTTTAGTGCTCTTGAAATCACCTTTTATCCACCGAGGTTTTGTTCTTCTTAGGTTTCTCTGTTAAAATCCACCACTTGCAATGTACAGCTTTCATGTCGGTTTCATTGGGATTTACAACAGTTGTCAGGAAACACAGCTAAAATCCAGCGACGACAAAAATCACAGTTATGGTTAAAGTGAACATGGTAAAAACATTCTCGGACTTTATTAACTTAAATATCATGAAGTCAATATTTATGAACTTAAATATTAATTGACATTTTAAATGTGGAGCATAAGGACCAATTCGATTATGTTCCTTTTTAAACTCAGGTGTGAGTTGATCAAGCTGATCAAGCTTCAAAACTCAGTTTGGGGACAAAATGGAACATTTCTTGCAGTTCACATCTGCAGGTCTTCCCTGGCAGAGGAGGACACATTTTTTAATACTCAGAAGAGCAGGGTGTAAAGGTGGAAGCTACATTTGGTTTCACGTCCTCCAGCAGTATGAGATTCTTCTCTCACTCCCAGTGTTTTAAAGCGCAGCGTCTGGCATCTCCATTACTTCTCCCGGTCTCTGCATCGCTGGCAGCTGAACAAGACCGGAATGTAACAGGAAATGGTTTCGTTGTTGGAAACCTTGTAGTTTTGTTGAAGCACCTTCTGCACATTCAGCCATTAGCAGGGGTCGTGTGGCTGGAAACGCCGTTTTGGCTTTACTCCTTCAGCATGGATGTACAGAGTGGCTCACTGGTGAAAATCACTGTCACAGTTCCATTTACCAGCACACGTCTTTGTTGCTTTGATATGGTAATTAGTGAAAAGAGGACAGAATAGAATAATTTTGTCAACCCCTGAAGGGAAATTCACATCTTAAATACAAGACACGTAACAAAAAGTGTAGGTACCAACACATAAATACATGAATAACAAATAAAGAATCACAAATAACAGATAAGAGAAGACAGTGACAATAAGGTTAATATAGCAAGGAAGTGTATTCTTTTCTAGTCGGGGTTTCCCTGGGAATCTAACTTGGGACTTTTGCCGTTCAGTTATTTATGACTTTTTAAATAATTCAAGATTTACATCATGTTGTGCTGTTAGTGTATATGAGAAATGTCTCAGCATCATCAGGCTCAGAACCTGCGTCTTCCTGCTGGCTGTCAGGCTGAATGCTGGACGACATAGGGAGTGATCACCACCTCCACCTGCTGCATCACCACCATCACCTACTGCATTTCCACTGCTGGCCACTGCCACTGACCACCACACACTGCATCACCACCACCAGAGTCCACTGCCACTGACTACCATCAGTGACCAGCACCTACTGCATCAACACCACCACCCACTGGATCACCACCACTGACCACCACCACCAACTACTGTATCACCACCACCAACCATTGTATCAACACCACTGACCTCCACCTACTGCATCTCCAGTGCTGGTTACCACCACTGACCACCACCCACTGCATCACCACCACCAGAGACCACTGCCACTGACTACCATCAGTGACCATTACCTACTGTGTCAACACCAGCACCACTGACCACCACCCACTGCATCACCACCTACTGCATCAGCACCACCATCGTTGACTCACTGATCCACTCATCTTGCCTTATTTAACTACCTATTCATTTATTGGTCTCCATTTATTTATTATTTATCGTATCTCGTGTTTATTTATTATTCTAGCAGTTTATCTATTCATAATTCGTCGTGTTGTTCCTGCCATACGGAAAGCATTTGCATTTTGTGCGTTTCGCGCGCTCCTTCACGGGGTCGTCTTCATGGGGGGGGGGGGTCATCGGACGCTCCTCCCGTTCAGGACGCGCGCGCGACACACTCGTCAGGCTCGGCGCGCGCGGGGCTCTGACAGGAATCGCGGGCTTTTATTCGATCGCTTTTTCTGTCTTTTTTCTTTGCATTTTTCGACCATTAAAGGTCGCCAAGCAGAGAACCCCGGTACCGCCGGACGCCCCGGTGACGGAAAGTGAGGCGACACCATGGCGGGAGAGCGCTCGGCGCGGGTGTGCGTGTACGTTTGCGTGTGTGCGTGGGTGTGGGTGTGCGTGTGCGCGTGTGAGAGCCGCTGCCGCCGCGCAGGTGAGTCCCTTCACACCGGCCGGGTCGGTAACGCTCGCTGAATCGCGCCGTCAAGTGGGTAAATGTGTTCGTGGCGCTGGATGCGGTTGTGGGATCCATTACTGACCGTGACGTGAACAGTTTTAATCTGAAATAAAACGGTGAATTTAGATCATCACCGGAATATATGTGAACATTCCTCACCCACCCAACACATCACGTTACATCTGTATTACATCTGTTCATCTGGTGCTTCTCACCTACAGCTGCGAGTAAAACTAATAAAAGCAGTTTATGAAACTATTTTGTCATGGTAGTGGTCCGACTGACTCAATGATAAATTACAGAACAGTCAAAGGTTGGCAAAATAGCAGAAATAAAACATAAATGTAAAATTTGCATATTAAACACCGTATGCATCTTGGGGAAGTTGGATGGTGGAGTTGTGCTTCTAGAGTCTATTTGCCAAAAACCACATGTTGGTCATTGATCTATAGTATTTATATATACTGCTTTTAGTGGCGCGGTTCTGTTTAACTTTGAATTACCATTAATAATAATGATGTTAGTTTTGGCCTGTTTTCTGCTCCTGATAACCATTATGGGTTCTTAGTGTGATTCGGCCCTGTCAGCAGTCTTGTAGACCCTAGCTGAGACTCTCAATGAGAGCGATTTTACTCTTAATCTTAGGAAACAGTGTCAAAATGTTACCTTCCATACGTGTAGTAATTTGGTCCTGAAAATCTGCTGCTAAAACAATACCACTCACCCCTTGTCCTGGTCAGGGTCATGGTGCTCCAAAAACTGGGTGCTAGACAAGAAGACAGTCAGGATGCGGTGCCAGTCCATCATGGGATATAAAACAACCACATTGAAAGCACCCATAACAGGATAAGTGGGGTCCAGAGAATGAATTTGAGTAAACTGTGGGGTCACCTTATTGTTAATGTAAACATTTTTCAGTTTTAAAATTCCTGACTGAAAATTAACTAGTATTCTTGTTGTATCTGTATTTGTCTTATTATAAATGATGTGTTACTGAGACACAGAGGTTCACCCATTTTCCAGCAAAAAGGCAAAATTCCTGACGTTTTTAAAAAAGGGGGAGTGATTCAATTCAAAACGATCCATCTATTCATTGTCAGTAATTGGTGAAGTGCAGGACTGTCATGGTCTGTGTCCTGTCTCAGAAGCATGGGACGTGAGGCTGGGTGCACTCTGGGAGGGAGGTCAGTCTGTTGCAAGGGGAACACACACACTCACGCACACTTCGGTCGTCAACTGACCAGAAACACACGGGCTATGGAAGAAAACCAGAGCAGCTGCAAGAAGTCAACTTGAACATGGAGGGAACATGTACACCCAAGAGCCGCTGCAACCAAATTCAATCAGAACACTACTTAAGGGCATTCTCATAAGTTTGATTACTGTATGTTTAATCATCTTCAAATGTCTTTTTACCCAGCAATGCCCCCAGAATGCTCCCCAGATGGACACATGCTGCTCCAGAACCCATATCGCAGCACTAGCTTCAGCTCCCAGAGGCTGCAGCAGTCATCTCTGCAGGACCTTGTGTGTGACCACTCCCTCACACCCGGCTGGTACCAGTTCCAGATCTTCAACAAGCCTGCAGTCATGCCAACAACATGTGTGGACGTAAGCTCACTGCAACTAAACACTTTGGCGCAACAACAAAAGCTGTTTATCTGGTTAACACTCACTTTCCATACAGTGATTTGTGGTAAGATTTTAATCTTTTGTTATTTGACTTATTTACAGACTAATATCGCTGATGTGAATCATCCTTCAAAATTACTCCTTCATGTGTTAGTGTATTTGTTATGAAGTGTAGGTTGTCTGAAAAGTGACATATATTCTAATTCTAAATGTGTGCAGTTATTTTCTTTACTAAATAATTTATTACTTATTATTTAATTTATTACTATTATTTAAATAAGAATAGTTTATTAAGAGTACTTTTGCTGAGCACTAAGGCTTTGGAAGATGTCAGGCTGTAAGAGTTGCAGTGCATTTCTTTTTTTAGGAGAACACTATATCTTTGTTAAACCAGGGGAGATGGGACCCATATCAACTTCAGCAGAGTTTTAGAGAACATCTGAGGTAGAATGTTCCTCATTTCCTGTCTGCAGGAGTTCACTGCCTGCTGTTAAGACCTCTGGAAGCTCCCTTTAAATGTCAATTTTTAATCCCCCTTTTAAATTCCATCTCTTAGTAAGAGTGATAAAAATGTATAAGATTTCCTAGAAGACTCGCAACAGGTTGTGTTCCAGCTCTGCCCAGTGTTACTGAGACTGTCACGCCACACTTAGGTGAACCACTGTGGGACACAGGCTCCAGTGTGGCTGTCCCTGGCTGAGGGGGAGACTCTTCCCGGGCCTCTGGAGGTGAAGCAGCTGACGGCATGTGCCGCCTGGCAGTTCTACTTCAGCAGCAGCAAGGACTGCTGTCTCTTCCGCATCCCGGTGACTGTGCGAAACTGCGGAGGCTTCTTTGTGTACCTTCTGCAGCCAACGCAGGGCTGCATGGGATACTGTGCAGAGGGTACGAACTGGCATGGCAGGGAGTACAGGGCTCCGGTGGGCTGTATTGTGACATAGCTGAGTTTTAGTGTTTTATTATTAATCTGTAACAAAGACAGAAACTATACACTGAGGAATTTTAGTTACATAACCCCAATTTAGTGGGGTGGACAGGGGGTTTAATTTTAAACTACATAATGGCACAGCAACGAGTGTTTGATGGTTAATGTTTCGTGGTTGTGTGCACATGTTTGTGTGTCTCTTAAATTATGTTACGTGTGAACACCGGCGAGTGTAATCTGGTGTTTGAAACAGTAAATTGTTTTTGTCCCTTTTACAGAGAGGCCAGACTCTGGGCCAGCTGCCTGTGGCTCTGATGAGGTGGACCATGATGGAACATGTGCAGGTGATGTTTACAGATGTTTTTCTGCTGTCTGGTGTTGTTCAGGCACACTGAAATGTTAAGGCATGCCACTGAAAATATTTAAGATGAGAGTCACCATAGCAACATGTTTTTTCATTGCAAAATCATGATTTCAATGACCCTGCAGTATTTCCGGTCTGTGCCATCACTCATACCCAGGGTACTTTGCTTCAGGTGGGTCGTTCACTAATGGCATCTGCATCCTCATCGGAGGGTGCTGGGGGTTCAGGTCCAATTCTTAGCTTCAAAATGCTCTCTCTCTTTGTTTTTGCTTTCCACTACATTTGTTTTAGCAAACTCTTGTGTTTAATATTTTCTAATTTTTTTCTAAATTGCTAAATTGCTTTCTTCCAGCCAAACAGCCCCCTTTGCTGTCAGCTCCAGAAGTGAAGGCTGAGCTGTTGGGCAGCAGCATTTACCTGAAATGCAGCTTTGAAAGCAGGAGTAACAACAGCTCCCTGGGGTATGTGGTGGCATGGTCCCGAGTCTCCCCCGAAGGCCAGAGGGAGGAACTCAAGCAGGAGACCACCGTGCAGACCTTTTCTTTCATCGAGCTGGATGGAGTCAACCTGCGGCTAGGGGACAAGGTATTTACTTAATCAGTACAAGATAAGTGACTAAACTGGGGGTATCAAGACAACAGGAGTTTTCCCAAATGAGAAACAGCACTAATAATCCAGGGGAACATATGGAGGAACTTAATGTCACAAAGGAGACCAGAAGAACACTTGATTGAGCAATGAGGTGCAAATCAATCCTATGTGTGCCAAAAAAATATCCAGCAAAAGCCATTAGTATTATTTTTTTCTGCAAATGTTTATATGTACATCTGTGAGAGACACATTGTGTAGACACTGCAGTCCATTCATTTTAAGATACGTTTAAACATTTTTTAAAAATTATTCTCCTTTCACAGATATACTGCAGCTGTTCTAGTTTCTTTCTCGACTCTCCAGACATTCACGGAGCCCCAGTGGAAAGTGAAGAATTCTTTGCTGGGATCATGGTATTTAAAATAATTTCGAAATAAACCTTTGGTCAGTTACTACTGGCACTATTTTCTATGTGTAGAATGCCCAGGAGGGGTGGGCAGCCTTGCCTCTTGGTTGGGAGTTTTTTGTTTTCTTCCCCGCGTAGTCCCCACAGGCTTACTTTTTTCCATTTATACCTGTTTAGTTGTTCTCATAAAGATTTAAAGGTTATCTATAGCTTCACTATATACTTGTTTTCTGTTCATTCTAATCTGTTGTTCAGCGCTCTGAGTCACTGTGTGAGAAGGCTAAATTGAACTGAACTGAACTGTAATTGAATTTTGTTCTCTAGAAGATTCCTTCTTGCATACTTGAAATAGTCATATATTAGGATAGATAAGGACATTAAGGTAATGCTGCTGTTCTACTGAAAAAAGTGTGTTACTGGACTGGCTTCTATGCATAACAAGCAATACTTCTTTGAAAATAAAGCAGAAAAGGAATTTTCAAACTTACTATTACCTCTTATAAAAGCCACTGAATGATAGCAACAATCTTGTGATTTATCTACAGCTTAATGCAGAATCTCCCACTATCTCTGAGGATGGGAGGGAACATGACTTGATCATTGAGAGCACAGTTCCCATACCATGTCCCTCAGAGAAGGGTCCGGAAGAGGCATGCACTCTTACCTTACACCTCAGTGTAAGCAATCAAGGTAAAGTCTGAACACAGGAGTGTGTGTGTGTGTGTGTGTGTGTGTGTGTGTGTGTTTCTGAAAATTTTGTTCTGAGTGAAGTCAACATTTAGTGATGCAGCAATATTTTGGTTGTTCTTTATACCTTAAGATCAGGATCACCTAGGCCAAAATGTGGCCCTGTCATCCTGCCATGTGGAGCTCAACCAGATGTCCTGTGAAAATGGAACCTGCAGCAGGGCCGTGATCAGCTACAGTGCAGTGACTGACTTTGTGCAGGATGGGGATCGAAACACGGATATTATGGTGCAGCCGATTGCCAGTCAGAACTTTCTGTGGAGAGGTTATTCTCCTCAAAGCATTCAGGTGAGGTCTCATTCGTGACCTCCATTGGGACTCCAGCACTATCCTGCCATTTCCCAGAATTAATGGCATGGAGAGCTGTTCCTCAAGTTCAGCCATAGTTCTCCTTCATGTCTGTTCAGCATGTCTAAAGTTAAAATGTATTGCTTCAAATGAGAGATTATTTAGAGGTTAAGATTATTAAAGTATTTTTGAATTTCTTAGTTCACTATATATTAAGTATCACATATCCATTATCATTAATTGCTTTATTTTTGTCAGTGTCGCAGCAGTCAAGATCCTATCTCAGATGCATCCTAATGCATCAGGCTATGAAACTGCACCCTGGATAGGAAGCCAGTCCACAGCTGGGTGGCCACACACACTAGGGGCAATTCAGAGTGGCAAACTGAAACATGACTTTGAGAGAAAATCAGAGTACATCCACCCAGACATGGGGAGAACATGCAAACTCCATATAGACAGAGTCAGATTTCAACCCACATTCAAACAGCCCAGATGCTGTGAAGTGGTCCCTCTATTTGCTGTGCCACCTATATTAAATCACACTTATATTGTTTTTTTCTTCCCAGATTCATGTGAAGGATGTTCCTTCTGCATACTGCTACTCTTTCAGTGATCCACATGTCATTACATTCGATGGCAGGTATTCTTCAATCCTTTAGATTTATTTCTGCACACATTTTTCCTTTTCCTGAACTTCAGTGCTACCTGCTGTCCTGCTTCCCTGCAATCACTGACATTGTTTAACAATTTACCACTTCGGTTACATTCAAGTAAATTTATTAGCTGATTCAGATCTCCGTTTCACAGTCTATGAAACATTTTATAGAATTATGGTGCTTGCTTTTTTTTTTCAGGAGCTATGATAATTATAAAGCAGGGACCTTTGTGCTCTACAAGACCACAATGTGGGACTTTGAAGTCCACGTCCGTCAGTGGGAGTGTGGCAACTTCCACTACCCAGCGTCTTGTATATGTGGCTTTGTGGTGCGAGATGGTGGCTATATCATCGCTTTTGACATGTGCAATGGACAGCTGGGCAGCACCAAGCCCCGCCTCTCTGTGCGGGGCAGAGGTCTGAGCGAAAGCGGCATCCGCATCACAGAGTCCTACCAAGGCAGGAAAGTGACGGTGTGTGCATGAACCCAGGGTGGGGAAATGCTGCACTAGGAAGCCATTTTAACTTAATACATAAAGAACAGAATATGCATTTTCAAACATCCCTATGTTTTCATTTTTAAAACATTTTTTATGATGAAATGTAATTAAAAGTTGTTAAAATTGCTTTAATGCTTACATTTGTTAGAATTAAAGTAAAAATATGTGGGAAAATTAATACTATTGTAGATATGATGCATTTATGAGGATGTTTTTGAGTGTGGTTTATTTTTTTTACTTATATTTTTAGTTATTACTTTTGTTGTACTCTGTTGGAATTTTTCTTTTCTGACAACAATCCACTTTGCAGCTTTGTGACCCTTCATCAGCATAGTGAATAGTTACCAAACACCAGGCTGTATTTAAAGAGAAAGTGTGTGGACTGACACTGCACAGGTGTCTTTTCTTCCGATAGATCATATTTTCATCAGGGGTCTTTGTGCGTGCGGATGTCTCTGACTGGGGGATGAGCTTGACTGTCCGGGCTCCTGGCTCCCACTTTGGGCACACTGGGGGCCTGTGTGGCACCTTCGATGGGGACCCAAATAATGACTTCCACAGGCCAGGCGGCCTTGCTGTGCCAGGCACCTCTCACTTCATCAGAGCCTGGAGGTGAGGGCCCAGTCTCCAGATCAGGTCCTGATATTTCTTTAATCCCCTCTGGCTTTGCTCTCATTTTTTACAAACATGTGCATTTCTCTTTTTAGATTACCTCCAGGTAGCAGTCTGTTTGACCGTATCCCATTCTACGAGAGTTCTCCAAATCTCAGACACTACTGTAACTGTGATAAACAGTCCCACAATCCATCTGGCTGGTTGCAGTCACAGGCAGTCCATGGTCCTGGGACCTGCTCTCATCATGGAAGAGTGATTCATGCAGCTGTAATTCCAGCCCTAGATGTCACTTCAGAATACATCAGCTCTGAGGAGATTGTCCAAGGGATGGAAAGCAGCTCGTTCAACGACACCCAAAAGGGACGAGAAGCCCACAACAGTTGGGCAGAAGGAACCACCCAAATGGCTGGTGACAAGTCATTTCACAGCAGTGGCTTGAGTGCAAGACCAGATGGCCACTCTCGCGCTGCGAAAGTTCAACATCCCAAACAGAGGAGACACAGAAGAAAGATCAAATCGCACATTTCTACCCACCAGAATCTGGGTCAGGTCAACAATGAGAGGTTTACCTACTTCTTTCCTCACGACCACAAGAGAGATCAGCAGCCAGAGCAGGCTCCCTCCTGGCCCACGCTGTCTGGCCTGAGCAAAGCTCATGCCTCCAGCCTTTGTCACAGTGCAGTGGCCAACTCCAGCGTGGCACTAGGCTGCAGTCAGCTGCTGGGCAGGGTGTTGACCATTGCCATAGACATGTGTGTGCAGGACCTGCAGCGGAAGGAGGAGCTGGCATGGTTGAATGTTACCCTACCCCTGCTTGAGAACGAGTGTGAGAGGAGGATCATCCAGGAAGGAGTGGCAGGCCAGCAGGAGAATGTCCTGGCTCTCCTTAAGTGTCCCAACCTGTGCAATGGGAATGGACAGTGTTCTGACTGGGGATGCGTCTGCTTCCCAGGGTTTGGCTCCTATGACTGCAGTGTACTCACTGGTAGGTGTTGTTACCTGGGCAATTTTTAAATCAAATGAACACAAGATAAATTTATAGTACTCTACTGAAAGTACACTACACCAATTAAAATGCCTATATGTTAAACATTTGTCATTTGACAGTTTTCTGTTAAACTTGTTTTTTTTGTCGTGGTGTGCTCTTGTGTTGGTGTATTTTTCCGAAGATCAGGTACCAGAGATCACAGAGCTGGAGAATGCTGGACTCTGTGACATCCAACAATACAAATGCTCCACTGTGCGAGTGTTTGGTCAGGGGTTTCAAGACTCTTCCCAGCTCATATGCGAACTTGTCAAAGAAAAGGTGCATCTTACTCTGCAGTGCCCCAGTATGAATTAACACAGCACTGGTGTCAGGACTAAATCCTGTCTTTGAAAGTGAAAAGAAAAGATCCTTTATAAACCTCTGTCTGTGCCGATGTGTTTATTGTTGCAGTTTGTGGATGGAGAGTGGGTTCTGGAGATCCCTCAGTTTGTTTCTGCCTCCTTCCTAAGCACCACCATGCTGGACTGTAAGCTCCCAATCAGGAATGAGCCGGTGTCTGACGGCTTAGATGTGAAGGTGATTGATGATAAACCAACTGCGAGATGGCAGGTTAAAGTAAGTGTCATTGTCTCATAAAATAAATAGTAAAAACACAGCAGCTGGGCTGCACTGCAGAAGCAGTGTGGATGGTGGAGTGGGCTGTTTTGTGTTGGCACTGGAGTACAGTGGAATGTTTGTACCATTCTGTACCACACACTGTGCTGCAAACATGCTGCTTATGGCACGACTTACTGAAGTTCTCTTCAGTGAACATATGAATGTACAATGGATATCAAAAGTCTACACACCCTTTTTGAAATTTCAGATATTGTTTATGTAGAGACTGAAATGACGACAAATCTTTACAGACCTTTTTCACTTTAATAAGTTCCTAAAACAATGTTTAAGTGAAAAATAAAGGATGACTTTTAGGGAAAAATTATTGAAATGAAAAACCTTCAGTGCCTTAGTAATATAGGTTTGCACACCTTTTAATCCTTTGTGGAAGGATTATTTTGCTTTGGATTACAGCTGTTAAGGCTGTTTGGACAAATCTCTAACAACCTAAGGCACCAAAAATTTGCAGTTTTTTCCTATATTGTTCCTTGGCTTGTTTTGGTTAAATCAGGAGGTTTTATAGTAGCAAAATCTGAAATTTTAGTAAGTTTTTGATACTCCTACAAAAAAGCAGCAGGAAAATAAATATCACATCACGTTAACAAAATATTCATTTGAAAATATGTTCTGTATGTTTTATGTAATTAGCATCTTTTAGAACTGTTGCAGCAAAACTTACATCACGTCAGCATTCTTTGTCAGGTGTCTAATGATGGCCATGGATTCAGCAATGCCAAGGTTCTGACAATTTTTGATGGAGCATGTCAGATCTGCCAGCCCCATGTGGAGGGTCTTTGCACTATGAGGGTGGGTATCGCCTACAATAACTCATTTTTGCACTGAGAAATGGCAGCAAAAAGCGTGGATTCATATTTGTATTTCATAATTGTATGTATTACAGCTAACTACTCAACAGTGTGTGAGACACTGTTTAAGGAGCGATCAGATTGGCTGAGAAGAGCTTTGATTTACTCAGCAGTTTTAATCGAAGCAGCATGGGACTTTTACATATGTTGAACTTGTAATGTGTGGGGTTGAGTATTTTACTGATTTCTCAAACTCAGGAAGTCATTTTGTTTTTTACTCTTAACTGCATACAGAGTTAACAGTGCAAAAGACGCACTTTTGTGATTCTTAAGATGGCAAACAGAATTGTTTCCATCTGAACACGTTGACTTAAAGATGGCTAACTTTTCCATCTGTGACACTGTTTTGTAAAATGGTCTCCTCTTTGCTCTGCTGTTGTAAAGGAGAAAACTTGTAACATCGACGGCCTGTGTTATGGAGAAGGGGACCTCAATCCCAGCAGCTCTTGCCTGATCTGCCGCCCTGAATCTTCCCAGTTCACGTGGTCTATTGTTGAAAGTAAATCAGCAATTTTTAAAACTTTTCTTTCAGGCTTATGGTGTTTGTTAAACAGTTTAGCTGTGCTGACATTCTGCAGTTTGCAGATGTTCCTTGTTATTGTCCTGGGTATTTTCATTCTGAAGGTGGTATTTCATCATCTATCTGGATTAACACCCACTGCATGCAGCATTGACCTACAGTGTTTTACATATTTAGTCACAGTTTTTCAGTGGAGTGTCTCATTAAGGTGGTGCCTTTAGAGGGACTGGCTTTTACAGTGACACACAGGTCACTGTACTGTGCTGGTGTGCCCACACATCGCTTTGGTTTTCTTCTCTCCTCAGAAAACCAGCCTCCTGTGTTCCAGCCCCCACAATCCAACCTGCAGACTTTTGAAGGGGAGATCTTTGTGCACCAGTTAACGTCATCTGACCCTGAGGGCTCAGCGGTTCTCTTCACGCTGGTTTCAGGCCCAGAGGATGCAGTCCTCTCCCCAGCTGGCCTGCTGATCTGGACGGCCACATCGGCACCAAAGCAGATGTTTGAATTTGTCGTGACTGACGACTGCAATGCGGAAACACGGGCTGTTGTAGAGGTTTTGTCACCTTGAAACTGTATACATATTCATATCTCCTGTTATATTTAGTCAGTTATGATTTCTAATAAGGCAACTATTTGTTTTTTCTGTTTATTTCAGCCCTCATTTTTATGTAGTGTGGGTATAAATTTTTAAAACGCTAGAGGGAGCTCATATTCTAAGAATGTCCATAACTTGTCAGGAGATCTCATATCTTACCTGTGTTATTTTTCAGCTCTCTGTGAGGCCATGCGACTGCCTCAATGGCGCCACCTGTGTCACAAACGTGAATTTTCCCCCTGGGAGTGGAGTGTATTTTTGTGTCTGCCCTCCTGGGCTCGAAGGGGAACGGTGTGAGGTGAAATTCAACGCCTGTGAGTCCAACCCTTGTCACTTTGGCAAGTGTGTGGATGGACTCAACTCGTACTCTTGTCTGTGTCCACCTGGACTGACAGGTAAATGAAGCCCAGTGCTACTGATTGTCTGTTATTTTTACTAGGACGTTGCAATATAAAATGTAAATATAATTTAGCTATAATATATACTGTTCTTTTTTGTGCTCTTTTTAGTTGGGTGGGTATTTGTTCAAGGATTTTTGAATGTCTAACGATGGCTTCTTAAGATGATGCATAACCTACAAATTGTTAGTATAAAATTTTGTTCACCAAATCCTACTTGGGCCTGCTGTTCATTTAGGTTGATTAAACAGTCCAGATTTTTACTGGTTCTGAAACTCTGGGCCCTCTTCTTACTGAGCTGGTCTTTCAGGCTCGTCCTGTGGAGAGGACGTGGATGAGTGTGCCTCTGCGCCATGTTACCCTGGGGTTGGCTGCAACAATACACTTGGCTCCTTTGCGTGTGGATTTTGTCCGGTAGGATATGCCGGAGATGGCAGGAGCTGTACACGTGAGTCCGACCTTCCCAACGTCTCTCCTAACTTCTCACTTCATCAATGCAAAAACAGTTGCATGAATTGGCTGATCTTCTCAGCTCTAAAAGGCGAAACTCTTGGCAGTGTGTCTGTTCATTGTGATGGTGGTGCAGAGGTTGAAACAACACAGGAGGGTTAACATCCCTGCTGGGGGGGAACACGGGTCTTTCAGACCCACAACTCGTTCTAGTGGGTAGTGTACAATAGGACTCGAAATGTGCTGTTATATGGATTATTCAAATAATTAGCATTGTATAATAGGTCCCTTTGGCATATATTGATAGAAAGAAGCTTGTTTCTCCACTCCTGTGATTGCCAAGACAGTTTTCTGTGTGCAGATCAGTAATTTGCTGTCACTCAGTTAGCATGTCTCCCACTTCCTGAATTTTGATTCTTTAGTAGTAAAATGATAATTATATGTGGACACCTATTTTTTTCAGATCTTAATTTTTACAGACTTTTATTTTTAATGATGTTATTGTTGCAACCACCTTCATGTTAGTGCAAATAAATGCAGTTTTATTTTCGTATAGTGCCCATCACAGCAAATTTGTCAGTGTGCATCCACTTCAAGACACATGTAATGAGTATCTTTATTAATAGCTAGAATTTATAGCTGTTGAACTTCAATGGAACTCAGGGAATAACTTTTTAAGGTTAAATTCCCAAACTTGCACTGTTTTACAGGGCGGACAATCATCGCTTCCTCCTCTGAGGAAGGCCGTCTCATTCCTGCCTCTCCCCCGGTCCGGGTGACCAACAAGGGGACGGCTTCTACGACTAGTAAGATACCATCCAATGCAGAGGACCAGAGCAACCTTAGGGATGCGTTCCCCACTAGTCACCATGATCTCGCAGGGGGGAACGATAAAGGGCCTGAATTTGTCGAAAATGGTACCTTATCTGCCATGGTGACGTGTGCCAGTGTACCCTGCTTTCCTGGTGTGCCTTGTGAACCTTCCATTACAGGATCCTTTCATTGTGGAAACTGTCCTTTCGGGTACACTGGAGATGGCATCACCTGCAAAGGTTGGCTATTTTTTTTCTGTTTATGAATTTTCTGTGCGAAATTAAATCCATAAATGCTGTATAATACTGCCTTTTGAACTGGCTTATTTACACGCCATGGTTTTTGTAGCAGTGTGTCGCTATCCGTGTGGTCGAAATATGAAGTGTTCCCAGCCCAATACCTGCACCTGCAAGGAGGGCTATACTGGATTCAGCTGTCACATCGGTGAGCCTGCCAAAGAGTCATGAAGTGTGGTTGTGTGACTAGAATATTTGCTTCTGCTACTTTCTTGAAAAGAAAATGGCTGTTAAGTGCATAACTACAAGAATGAAGGTGTGTCTAGACTCGAGAAGCCTGGTCCCTTGATGGAAATGTTCCAGACTGTTGCTGCTTTACTCACACTCTGACTGCACAGTGCTCTCCTGCAGCCGTGTGCCGACCTGACTGCAAGAATCAAGGAAAGTGCGTGAAACCGAACCAGTGTGCCTGTCCACTGGGCTACAGTGGGCCCACCTGTGAGGAAGGTGATCACACTCGGGTGCCGCTGTCTGCAGTATTAGCTGCTCTTACATCCTATATTATTGATTTCCAATAACATATTATTCAATACTTGATGTAAATTGACTGAATGAGTTTATGGGAGGAACCTGTTGGCTGCTTGGATTGTCGCATTATTTTCATAATATTAAAGAAGTTGATACAAATTAGAGGTGAGGAAAATACAGCACAGGTGACTTGACTACTTTGTAAGTGTACCTAAAGATATAAACATGGATTTGTCATTTTGGCTACAATTTAAACTTTTCTTTTCCAGCTAATTGTGAGCCACCCTGTCAAAATGGAGGAACATGTCAGGCAAGGAACCTTTGCACCTGCCCCTATGGCTATGTGGGACCCAGATGTCAAACTAGTAAGGAGATATTTATGTTCTTCTTGAACGTTAGCCTGGTACACAGGTACCCCCACAACATAACTGGACATCTAAACGAAGAAGTGTTGTGTTCTCAACACCTTCCAGAGATTGAGTACAATGCATGTTTGATGATCAGCACAGCAGCAGAGATCTAGCTGGCTTAGACAGAGGCAACAGAACGTTTGTGTCTAGGTGTATGAATGAGTTGACCTGCAGTAGTGTATAACTGTGTGTGTGTGTTTCCTTGCAGTGGTATGTAACAAGCACTGTGAAAATGGTGGGGAGTGCACAGCTCCGGATGTATGTAAGTGCAAGGCGGGCTGGTATGGACCCACCTGTGGTTCAGGTAGGCTTTGAAGCAGCACCTTATGCTATTAAAATTTTTAGTTTCTGCATCAGAAAAAAATGTTTTTTTTTTAAATACTGTTTTCTATGAAGAACAAAATACAGGAGGGATGTTGTGAGCAGCTGAATTTACACACAAGTCTGATTGTGGGTTCTTGCAATACTCTCTGCTTCTAGCACTCTGCCAACCAGTGTGCCTGAATGGGGGGACCTGTGTTAAACCCAACACCTGTGTCTGTCCTATCGGTTTCTATGGCTCCCATTGCCAAAACGGTACTAGTTGATCTCCTCTACTGCTATCAATAGCAACTTTACAGGCTATGTTTATAGGCTAATTGTGTATAGAATGTGTCAGTCTGTGATCACTGTATATTTGAATGTGTCTGGAGCTCTTCTGTAATAATGGATGTCTGCGTGGGTAATACTCACTTACTGTGTCTCAGCCGTGTGCAGCCCTCCCTGTAAGAATGGGGGTCAGTGCATGAGGAACAACGTTTGCTCCTGTCCTGAAGGCTACAAAGGGAAACGCTGCCAAAAAAGTGAGTACTGCCCTCTGCAGAACTGGAGGGCCATTAGTCACCTCACAGTCAGGACTGCTGCTTTTTATTAGATATAACAACTTTTAACTGTTGCACTGATGAAAAAATGCAGTTTCTGAAGTATGTGTAATCCTGTGTGTGCTGAGCATTACATGCTGCATGGCTGTTGCTTGTCTTTCAGGTGTGTGTGATCCAGTGTGCATGAACAAAGGGAAGTGCGTCAGCCCAAACGTCTGTTCGTGTGCCTCTGGCTGGAGAGGGAAGATCTGCAATATCCGTAAGTGAGGCTAACTGTTAACCTTCCTCTTTTCTACAAAGACTAGTCAGGTGCTGAAGACCCTTCTCTAGAGAATGAACCCATCTTTGGTAATGTAAATGTGATGAAAAGCAACGTTAAAAGCAAAGAAATGTGTAATGATAGCACTGCAACACACAGTACAGGTGACCCCTTACTTATGACATAATGCGTTCCTGGAGGTTGGCTTGTAAGGTGATATTTCCTATGTCGGAGACGTAATTTCCACTATGGCGCCGACTTTGAACAATCCAAATTCCTGGTTTGTAGGCGCAGAAAATAGGCCTTATATTTGGTCATAACTTGAAAAAAGGGTGTTAAATACTTTCACTACCTTTAGATATACACATACATTAATAACCCGTTTAAAGTTGTCGCACTTAGTGCTGTAACGTTACTGTGTGCTTGGTATTAAATAACTGGTTTTTTTGTTATTAATACTGTCATAATCCTCATTCTCGCATCTGTCTGGTGTTCATGCCACACACTCCGGCCCTTCCCATGCGTGTTTTCCAGTGCGTCACCCCCTTGACCTCAGTTCTGCAGCTTGTTGCACACAACTTGCAGGCGCATGCTCTCGTGTTTTGCTCTTGCACGACAGAAACCAGCGCCGGCACCTTCCTTTTCACCTGTTTTACACGTCATCTCCTATTTTCTTTTTATCTATATTTTCCGACAACTGTATGTCATTTGCGCGTGTGCCGTTGTAATAAAACACACTGAAGATGTCGAGGAGGAGCAGAACTCCTATCTTGCTTTCTTTTTCACTGCATTTTTACTGTCTTTTCAGCATTTCAAGTCTCTCTCTACATATTTTCATGCATGTGTACAGAACAATAACAAAGATGAATAAGAAACGATGTTGTATGTGATTCTGATAACGTTCCATAGAAAGTTTATTATTTTTGCACTGTAGCTGTATTTTCACCTATCAAAAAAGATCTAATTTTCTAATGGCCCCGTTCAGCAGTGTTTTGGGGAGAACTCCGCTGTGTAGAAAGGCACCCTGAGTGCTAAGCAGGGTATTACTCTATCCTCTCCTTAATCTTTAATCATTTCATGTAATACCGTAATATATTTTGTTATAAACTGCAGTCACTGATTTAATTGCAAAAGAAATGAAATGGCGGGTGTGGACATGACAGCTGAGTACAGCTGTTGAGTGGGGTGAGGTCGTGTGAATGCTGAAGGGGTGGCGGTGGGGCGAGGGGAGTGCAGAAGTGCGACGCAGTGCGTACTTCACGTTTGTTTCTTCAGCTTCCCTTTCAATCTGGTGTTAACTGTGTGTGTTGTGTCTCCGTTGCCGTGACGCGGGCAGCAATCTGCCTGCAGAAGTGTAAGAACGGTGGCGAGTGTGTCGGTCCCAACACCTGCCATTGCCCAAACGGATGGGAGGGGCTCCAGTGCCAGACTCGTAAGTCGCTGATGATCCGTGTGACTCCAGTAAGAAAGAATAACATCCATAAAGGTTTGTCTCTCACACCGTTTTTCCAACCAAATGTTTTGCAGCCATATGTAAGTTGAAGTGTCTCTACGGGGGTCGCTGTGTCCTACCCAACTTCTGCTACTGCCGCCGGGGTTACACTGGGATTAACTGTGCGAAAAAGGTGACTTTTCTATTGTGATCACACGGTGTAGATGCTCATTTTAACTTGTTTTAATGAAATAGACCCTAAAAAGATAACACGTTGTCCAATTTTCCTCTTCCGGCACTTACACATCATTTACTTCAAGCTTGCAATACATAGGAAACGTCCCAGAATAGTTTTTAAAGGCTTTTTCCACCACAGGGAGGAATGTAAGACGTGACTTGGTACTGAAGACACCGAACAGATGTGTGATGTAATGAGGGGCCTGTTGTGCAGTGTGTGTGAATGTGTGTGTTTGTGATTTTATCTGTATGGCTGAAGCGTTTGTCTCAGTTTCCACCTGAAACTACCTCAAAACACGAAATCTGTCGCGTTGGTCATATGAATACAGAAATAAAGATGAGATTTATAATGAGAAGCTTTAGTTCAGCCTTAACACACATTTACATTTTGACTAAGAATTTCTTACCTGAGTGTTTATAGACGTTTTTTTGTACACTAGTTGTTTTTATTTTGTTTAAACATACTTGGTTGCAGTAATTGTGTCGTTTTTAAGTAATATTAACTTTACGATTTAAAATTTTTATGTGGAAAAAGTTTTCATAATGTAACATAGCCGGTTTGTCAAGCTGCATCAGTGATTTGGTTTTGTTTTTTCTTTTTTTGTTATATTACTGAAATATCGATAGGTTAGAATTATTTCCTAAATCTCAGTAATATTTTGCTGTGTTTTTTCTATTCTGATTTTTATTTAAAGAAACAAACATGTGTAAAAGAATAATAGTTTCTGGCTGGATGTTCTCGGTATTTACAGTTTAATTGTAAATCAAGGATATTTTAAATAAAATTTTAAATACTGGTATTTCTGGGTTGACTTTTTGTAAAGGAAGAATTTTTGTGCAGTTGTCAAGCTGAAAATGTTTATTTTTCTTCTACTGATCAAGACAAGATTTAAAATGTTGATATCTGTTTATTTTAAAGCCATAAAAATATTGAAGTAAAAATAGTATAAAAAACATAAATTTAAATTTAAAAGAAACAAGTCAGATCTAAGTAAAAAAGTTTTTATTTGCTACAGTGAGATACCATGGTGCAAAAACAACATGAATTATCATCAGTTTTCAATGTTCAATATTAAAGTTTCATTTTCAAGCATTATTACAGTAATTATTAAAAACTTACAATTAACATAACACATATAAAAATGCACATATGAAATATAAGCACAAACTCAGGGGAAGGTTTGCTTCAAGCATCATGTTTTACATTGTTTGAATTTATTCACTAAGAAAGGCTGCGTGTCCTCAGACGACGAAACTCTTCGTAGCTAAAAGGACTTCTTCTCCTCGCAGCGCGGCCCGGAGTACGGCGAGCGACAGCGGCACACGTCCGGAGCGATGCACTTCCCCCCGTTCAAACACGGCTGAGGACACACAGCTGCGTGGGGGGGGGGGGCATGGAAAACTTTTGTTAGGACACACTTGATGGGACGGGGACATGTTCTACATCGGACCCCATTTCATTGCCGGACGAATTGGTTTACACAACTGCAAAATCTTTCACGTGAAATTGGAGGGAAAGGCCTGGAACGTCGCTGCACACTCGCTTCACTTGAGGCCAGTGCAGACAGTCACAAAATAAGCAGATACGCTCACCACTTTATTAGGAACACCAGGTTTGTACAGAGGGCTGGGGGGGGTGTAGTAGTGTGGGGGATGTTTTCTTTGCACACATTAGGGTTTTAGCAGAAACAGTTTAAATTCCACAAAACAGATTGTTGCTGACCAGGCACATCTCTTCACGGTCAGCCTTTCCCTCCTCCAGTGGAAAAATCCAGCAGTTATACGTGTAAATGCTTTAAGTTTGCTTTTTACAGCATCCTCAGTATCTGCTGAACCGGCTCCACGCATCACGAGCGGTTAAGTTACGCATTTGAAAGAGACACCAAAATTTTCCAGTTTATTTATTTATTTTTAACTGCATTTAATTCTCTTATCCATCTTCTAGACGATCCAGGGTGGTGTACCAGCCTGCAGGTCTTACAGCTGCGTCTGGTGTTTGTGAGCAGCGGTGATCAGGGACAAGGTGAGGAGTGTTGTGTGTGTTTATGGGATGAATCCATCCTCATTCACCACTGAATAGGAGTTTGTGAAGATCACTGATTTCTTTTTTTTAAAATGTTCACTCATTTTGAAGTCATATTCATTTTAAAGCAGGTCAAATTTCTTAAAAACCAGTCCTAACCTTATTGAAAAGTCTTTCAAACCATCCTTCATTATAGCTGCGTCTAAGATTTTTACACAAGTTAACCAGCAAAAACACAGAGGCGCGTCTACGTGATTCATCTTTTGATCAATAAAAGCAACTTTGGAGTTACAAACAAAATGATTTACAGATTTCATGTGTTCATTATGTTGTTTTGCTACTTCAAATTTGAACATTAGTTTCTGTTCATCTGTGTAAACAGGGGTTACATTTACTGTAAGGCTTCATATTTCTCCTCATTTCTGTTTGATTTCTGTCTGCTTTCGTGCTCTTGGCAGCGGGGTTGACTCACCCTTGTGGCAGGCGCCCCCCACCCAGCCGCTGGGACAGCTGCAAATTCCTGGGGCCACACAGCTGCCCCCATTCTGGCAGCCCTGAGGGCAGATGGCTGTGGAGGAAACCACAAGACCCTCACTAGTACCAGTGTTTGCACCAAACATTGCGGGCTCATGAACAGGACAGTGGACCTAAATCCCAGGAGGGGACCTGCTATTGTAGCCTAAAGTGAGCACATTAATGTACACTCAGTGGCCATTTTATTAGGTACACATGGCTATTCATATACACAGTGGTTCTGCACATGGCTGTGACTCATTATATGAAGCACACAGACCAGGTCTGAAAGTACAGTTAGTGTCTGAATGACCATTAGAGTGGACAAGATGCGGGGTCTAAGTGGGTTCGAACACGACTTGATCATCGGTGCCGGTTGCTCCGGTTCCAGCTTTTCAGACACAGGCTGGGATTTTTACACACCTGACCGTACTTTACCTCACTTTACCCCAGCAGCCTGTACTGTCCCACCTGTCAGGCCAATAGAGCATCTGTGGGATGAGCTGAAACGTGACGTTAACAGAAAGAATCATGTGCAGAAACAGCAAAGCTGTCGAAGGATTCTGTGGAAACATGCCCAGCACCGTGTTGCTGAGTCCCTGCTGCTCTGGAGTCAGAAGAAGATCCAACTGAAAGGGTGTACCTAATAAAGTGCCCCCTGAGTGAAATAGTACCAGCAGGTGACGGTAACACGATCCCAGTAACCCGGCAGTCTCCACGTACATCAGTCAGGAGAAGGTGAGTAGTAAACACATACCTTCCTGGCACCAGGACCCCATCCAGCTGGAGGGACAGAGGCACTTGACCACGTTGTTCTCGGCGATACACTCCCCTCCGTTCCAGCAGCCGCCCTCACACACCACTGTCAGTAAACACACAAACGCACGTCAGCAGCCGCCCTCACACACCACTGTTACTTGTTTATTTAACTGATGAGTCTCTCCACAACTACCCATTTATAGCAGGGTCATTTTTACTCGCACAATGCAGGGTAATACAGCAGGAGGTGGATTTGAACGTGGGTGTCACACACACACACACATATGCACTCATTATGCACAGTGCTGTCAAAACTGAGGGCTGTAAAGTGAATCATGTTGACATCCCCCACCACACACACCATCTGCCATTGTTCATCACTGTCACCACTGGAGGGCTGCCAACTGAAACACATCAACACACACACCCATACCATCATACACTCCCAAAAAAAACCGTGTTCTGTATTACACACACGTGCGCGCACACACACCTTCGCAGAACTCAACACTCACTGCTCGGAGGAACATTTCTACAAGCATTTCAAAAAGATGCACACTCCAAACACATCAGCAATACAAAGTGCGAGGTGCGCACGCACGCACACACACACACACACACACACACACACAGACTTTACTGCACATTACCTTTATGACAGTATTTTCCAGTGAACCCCGGGGGGCACCGGCACTTTCCGGGACGCAGACACTCCCCTCCGTTTTTACACTTGGGGTAGCAGTTGGCTACAAGCAGCACGGCAGTGAGAACCTCTGTTAGAAATCTCGTTTAAAAGTGGTTAACGCACAAAAACACACCCCTGGAGGCCCCAGAACATCTGAAGAACATCCCTGAAGACTCATCACACCAAGACTGGGATTCAGCCCCAAAATGGAATGGCTTAAATGTAGGTTTCACACCCTGGACTGTGGAGCTCCTCCTCAGCACCAGCCCACAGCTCAACTGCACTCAGGAAAATTCCAGAAAGACACGTTTTGAAAGTGATAAAAGAAGATGGAAGATGTCAACATCACCATACTGGCAGGCTTCTCCCTCATAGCCTCTGTAGCAGAAGCAAGTGTTGTTCCGGATGCAGATTCCCGAGTGTTTGCAGGGCGGGTCACACGTGGCTTTGGCGTCAAACACGAAGGGGAGGGACACTCCACGGGGGGTGTCAGAGCGCCCCTCGCAGATGCCCGCCAGCAGCACCAGGGAGGCCACCAGCGCCAGGCCTGTCCTCAGCAGCGGCAGCAGCCCCATCCTCTCCAGCGCACTGACAGTGGAGACTGGAAGAGGCTGGATATGGGGGGCTCCACTCAGAGCACCTCCACCAAGTCGCCCCCGCTGGCCACAGGCAGAACTGCAGCTCGCTCACTCGCTCACTGGTACTTCTTACTGACCAACACCACAAGTAGCCCTCATCACCTCATACAGCTCATCATACATCTTCTCACCTGCATACATGACCACACACACAACAGACCACCTGAACAAAAGAAAGATTTTGCAAAATATACGCAGAAAATTTACAAGGAGAAATTATAGTGAAGCTTTGTACAGTTTTATCACTTCTTAACAGGGGGAAACATTATAAATGCCAGTTGGTTTATAACTATTAAGGTTAAGGAGGTTTCATACCTTAGTTTGCTGTTATCTGTTTATATTATCTGTATATGTTATCTGTCTCTATTATACATAATGTACTCTTTTTTTGTATTTAAAAAATAGAAATTGACAGTTGGCTTTAGTTTGGTTTCAGCATTTCTTACACTTTCTTTTTGCACAGAAAAATTGTGAGCACCTCGATTTGACAAAGGGTGCATAATGCGCAGAATTACAGTCGTTGAGATTTGGAGTTTAGTTTTGGAAAAATAACACGTTAACACTTGTTCCTCTTGTACTTAAAAAGGTATTTCTGAAACAAAATGGGGAACAGTGAACTAAAGTGCCATAAACTCTTTCCTCTCTGTGTCTTATTTAACCAGCTTATGGAAAAAGATGAAATGTAGATGAGGCGACAGAGCAGGAAGTAGAACCTCATGGGCTGTTCTGTTAATATAATCACAAGACCCCCTCCCCCCGACTGGATTGTACATCAGCTTTACGCTCCTTTGCTGCGTTTGGGGAAATGAGTTTAACAGATACTGACTTTCTACTGCTGCTGCTTATGGAAAAGGTCTTTACTAGTCAAACAGCGTTTCGTTCTCTTATGATGACAGTATATGAAGCGCACAGACCAGGTCTGAAGGTACAGTTAGTGTCTGAATGACCATTAGAGTGGACAAGATGCGGGGTCTAAGTGGGTTCGAACACGACTTGATCATCGGTGCCGGTTGCTCCGGTTCCAGCTTTTCAGACACAGGCTGGGATTTTTACACACCTGACCGTACTTTACCTCACTTTACCCCAGCAGCCTGTACTGTCCCACCTGTCAGGCCAATAGAGCATCTGTGGGATGAGCTGAAACGTGACGTTAACAGAAAGAATCATGTGCAGAAACAGCAAAGCTGTCGAAGGATTCTGTGGAAACACGCCCAGCACCGTGTTGCTGAGTCCCTGCTGCTCTGGAATCAAAAGACAATCCTACGGGAGAGGTATACCTAATAAAGTGGCCAGTGAGTGTACCTAAAACACAAAGAATGTTCAAATCCTTTTTCACCTCTAAGGCATTTTTAAAACAGCTTCGTGGCTCCTGTGTGTGGGGACCTTAACAAAAGCAAAGCAAAACTGCCCAAATTTCCTCATTTGCAGAGAAAGAGGCACACAAAACACACAAAAAGTTGTAGGTTCGAGCTCTTCAATCCAGCAGACAGGTTCTATCCTCCTGGTGCACGGTGTTGCCTCAAGATGATTTACTCCTCAACCACACGACCCCCCGGCTCCAGTCTGAAGAGGGAAACGGGACGTCGGTGGGACTCTAATGGCTCAAACACATGTGCATTCCCATAATCCTCTGGGGGACTTTGGGAGGCCAGACACACGGACACAGACAGGTCCAACACGGTGAAGCACGTTCTTGCAGCCAGGATGCTGAAACCAAGCCAAGCAGAAAGTCTGGGAGAGATAAAATTTAAATAAAACCAAACTCTGACTTTGGAGTGATGGCCTGTGTGTTGACAACACTATAGACGGAAAATAACATTTACTGTGAAACGTTCGATTCCTGTTCCTCTCTGGATGGGGAAAAAATGTTCCCAGATGTTTAAAATCATTTCCCTCTATTCAAGGGGAATGAGTTTAAACATCTGGGAACATTATGTAGTTGAAAACTCATCACTGTTCTTAAGGCTCTTTTCTCAGTCTCCAGCTGTCCACTAGAGGGCAGCAACAGGAGGCAAAATGTTCATTGCTGGGCATTTTTTTCCTCTAAAAGTTGTTTTTTTTAAAATAATTTTTAGGGTCAAAAAGCAAATGATGGGACACTGAGTGAGCAAATAGACAAAGAGAACCTGTTCAATCCAGGACTCCGGGCTCCTCTTGCTCGCAATTCAATCCATCCATCCATTCACTCACCCACCTCCAGGACAGATGAACTGCACTGAAGAGGCTCCACTTTTTGGTCAGTAGCTTACGCTCAGTTTCATCATAAATGAGGTGAAAAATGTTGCCGTCCCTAGAGACTGCAGACACGATGAGCGAGAAATGAGATCTCATTGACAACTTTAGACTCAAATATACAACTCAATGACTTTCTGAACATATAAAGTTGAATTATGAGTCTTTGCGTTAATCGAAACAGTCATTCCCTTTCATCTTGCTTTGCTAGTTTAGGGGACAGAACTAGATGTAGGATGTGACAAACTGGGAACAGCCGTGGAAATTAGCTCTATAAAGCATATCCATATATATAAAATCACCAAACTTTATTACTCTTATGTTACCCTCACTAATGTGCGGAGTGCCGTGTGCGTCAGGTAGAATTTACATTGGGCAAATGCACAATAATATAAAAGGGGTTAGATTAGCCTTCAATAATAGAGGAAAAACACAAAAAACAGTCTATTTATGGATGAGAAATATAAAAGTTCCCAAAATTTTGTTGAAAGACATTTTTTAAATATGCCAAATAGATGAATAGCAAAAAGTAGTGAAATAAAAGCACTATAGGAGGCAGCACTGACTGAGGTATGACTGCACGTCTGGAGCGTTAACAAACAAACAGGAGACAGACCATCCCAAGCTGCATGTTTCTGTCAAGTATCATTTATTAAACATCATTTAAGATTTCATGCTGGTAGGAATTTCTCAAAGTGTAGAAACAGAGCATCAGAAAAAGTCACATCAGGTAACAGACATTTGATTCACAGTTATGAGCCCGTGGGAGAAGAGGGTGCGTCTGAGGTCACACGAGGGTCTGCTGGGGGTGTTTTCCTGCAGGCCGCCTCTTTCTGTCACGCTGTCTTTTACTTTACCACGTTCTGCTCCCCTTCAGCCAAACCTCTCAAAGTGCAATTCGGGAGCCGGCAGACTCGTTCTCCGTCTGCTGTGGACTGACAGCAACTGCTGTCTTCAAGCAAAACTGACAGGGTTTCAAACACAATCCCACCCGTTTCTGTGGGACCCGACAGCACCTGAGCCCAGCACCCCACATGGTGACAGCAGGAAACCAAATCACTCCTTTTCTCTCTGCAAACATATTAATGCTGCAAACATCTGGAAGAAGCTCCAGGACCACAGGCTCCGCTTCTGTCTCACAGAAGCCATTGTTTACATGGTAAATTTACCCACGTCCATCCCAGCTGGGTATTTACTATTCAGTCCCCTCAGTCAGCGAGTGGGGGGGGGGGACTCTGTACCTGCTGCCTGTTTAAACATCACATTTGGCAGACAGGAGCCTCTGAGCCCCAACGTCCCCATCCACACTTAGCACCACTTACATTTCACTCTTTCCTTCAACCAACTGACTGAAATAATGTGATTCTTGCTCTAGTTGTCTATTATGGTTTTCTAATAACTAACCGATAGTTTTGTTTTCATTCTACTACAGTAATGTGTATTTTCACTGTAAAATTGGCCTCAATTCTAGAGGTCAGTTTAGGGAAATGCAGGATTCTAGAAAACTCTTCCTTTAGCTGTGATTTCTACAATCTTACATTCCTCGCTAATACAGTTCAGGTCAACAAGGATGATAATACAAATGTATAAAATAAGATCTTACGGAGCAAAAGGAAAGCAGTTTTACTCCGTTTACACGTACAGTTTGGCTCGCCGGCGACGCGCGAACATGGGGAAACGGTCGCCTGAGAAATGTGGAACAAAAACTGTAAACTGTATCGTTTATTATAAAAATGAAATTCGCGGAAGTGGAAAACACAGCTCTCTTCTGAATAAATCACAATTCCTGCTATGAGTTCGTAGGAAAAGAAACAAAGCCAGGTATTTCCGAGAGAAGCGCCTCCAAATAAACTCCGCCGCCTAGTGGCCGCTCCTCACATCACACCTTAGATGCAAAAACACAGTAACAAGAAAGGAGAACTGGAGCTCAAATGTCCCAAAAATAAACAGCTCACTTGTACTTTGGAAAATTAATCTCACTGTCGTCTGAAAGTCTTCCGCACGTCAGTGACTAAAGTGCTACTAGTTTTAATGACAGAAAACTGTCCCTGTACAATACAGATTATTTATACTTTTCTTTCGAGACAAACTGATAACTGCATGTGATACAATACATATTTACTATCTTACAGTTCAAGTTTGGCTGCGTTTTGCTCCCGTGTGGGAGTTCAGTGGGAAACACCGCAGTGTGTGAACTATAACACCGTCCGGTAAACACAGTGTAGATGCTAGTGGGGGGTCTGCAGGGCGTCGGGCACCTGGTAGCTGCCGCGGAGTGAGGTGCTGTTGCCCCCGCAGTCCACATACTGGTACATCTCCTGCGACACCTGCTCGGCGTGCCCGAAATACGTCGTGGTGACGGTTACCCTGGAGACCGGGGGGGAAAAACACACAGGTGGTTTGAACCACGTTCCCCTTTCGACTTTCGCAGCTGACCTCAGTCTCTCGATGCCTTGCACCGTTTCCCCTTTTCCAACAAGGCAGCAGCGGTGTAGAACAAAACAGAACGGAGATTATTCTAGTCCCTTTTATTGTGGGGTGGGGGGGTTTGTGGTACTTACT
Source organism: Arapaima gigas (assembly GCA_900497675.1). Classification (NCBI taxonomy): domain Eukaryota; kingdom Metazoa; phylum Chordata; class Actinopteri; order Osteoglossiformes; family Osteoglossidae; genus Arapaima; species Arapaima gigas. The sequence continues at coordinate 589,328 of UFQX01000083.1, forward strand.
GCATCATAACCACGATATTGTGCACTTTAATGGTCTTCAAGGTGCAATAATCACTGAAAGGCAAAGCAGACAAACAAGGAGTCAGAACATCAGTGAAGTTAATTCAGAGGGAAGAAAACAGTTTAATGTGATCATCTGACAAGTTGCACGGAACAGATACTTACTACATGTAGCTCATTTCATCCGCCAAAGTGGTCGGGACCATATAGTCGATCTAGGAACAACAAAAAAAAAAAACCCACACAGAGGACGTTTATATTCTCGGACCATTTAAATTTCTCCCAACGTGGTTAAGGATCTGTTTACATTTAACCGATGCTTTATTGCAAGGTGGCCCTTGGTGGCAAAGGGCTAAATAAACTGCGCTAAAGTCCCTAACAGTCATTTGCACATTTATACAACCACAGCAGTGTCTCACACACACACAGACACACACAGAGGCAGGTCAGTGACCAATCCACCTAAAACATGTCTTTGGACTGGGTGAGGAAACCAGAGCTCCCCAGGGGGAGAACAGGCAAACTCTGCACGCTGATCCGGACTCAAACCCACGTTCGATCACGCCGTCCGTTATCGGTAAAAGTTTAACATAATTAACTACGACTTGACTTTGCTGCCAAAACCGCGATTAAAATAATGCATTTTTTTTACGGCCACAGCTGATGTTAACACCTCACCTGGCGCATGTCGAGCGGCCCGATGGCCGTGATGTTGCTGAAGCGGTCCTTCCCAATGACCGTCTTGGAGAACTGCACCTGGACCGTGATGTTGGCCACCTCCACTGTGTAGTAGTTGTTGTTGGTGATGTTCAGAGTGCTCTGGGGGGTAAGGAGGACACACAGAATATGGTTGCAAACAGGCACCTGTCAGTGCTGCACTGCTTTGCTACAACAGGGTATTAGAGACACGGTCAGAACTGAGCTGGTCTCACAGGCCTCTGGCCGACAGTGTAAAATCAATAGAGTCATGAAAGTCTATAAACAAACATCTGGACAATTTTCAAATCGTGTGAAATTTTCTCACATTTGGGGTTGAAACAAACATCACGAGCAAAGTCGGAGACAGCAGTGGGATGTAAAAGGAAATGATGTTTCAAACATGGGGCAAGTTTACTACGGTACACAGTGGGTGCGGTAGAAGGCCGGTACCGTAATGTTGAGGTAGACGATTTGCTTGTCCCTGTCGTACATGACGTAGGCGGACTTGACCCCCACGTAGGTGACGTCGATGGTGCGGGGGAACAGGAAGAACACGGCGAGGCCAGAGAGCAGGAGACACACACTGACCGACGCTGTGACGTACAGCTTCCTGCAGGGGGCGACACCACTCATTCCAAGTTCTTCGTTTTTACCTCTCTTCAGGTCTCTGGTCAGGAGACCTTGGGTTCCGTTCCAACAACCACCGTATTACCTAAACCATAAGGCTATTCAAACAGTTAACATGCACGAGCGTCGTGTTGTATAATAGGGCTTTATTAAATTGTGTTAAAATAATAATATAAACATTTAAATTTCCATTTTCTTTTGCTTTTTCTTCTCAGCACCACCAGAACATCCACCTTCTCACTTTGTACAGATTGTGCATAAAAGGTAAAGGAATGAAAAAAAAAAAAAGAGACCTGTAAATAAAACACGTTCGCCTGGACCCTTGAAGTCTGAGACGAAAACACTACGGTGCGAAAGGACTGGGAAAAAATGTGAATGTTAAAATAATACTAATAATTACTAGACACCCAAAGCGAGAGCCAGACAGGAACGCAGCCCAAGCAGCCGACGTCACCGTACAGCAGGTGTCGGCCGACGTTAGGATCAAACGTCGGGACTCAATAGTGACTAAATAACAAGAACCGCGGCGCTGCAAACAAACAACAAACAAAACATCATCTTTTCTTCCATCTTCACTTCTTGGTGAGGCGTCATGGAGAATGACACTTATTACACATTTAAAAGTTTATGACAACTAACATGCGTTTGAAAAGTACATCTATTTGTAGATCATTTCAACCTGGATGCATTAGAATCAATAAAATAAAAAAAAAAACAACATAAATGTTTGAAATGGCAGATTGACCCCTTTCCTGGGATAAAAGACAAAAGAGAAGAGAAGCACTGAACTCACGTCCTTCTGGGCCGGAGACGCTGGTCGCTGTATGGGATCAGAGCCACGAGCTGGTTCTCCTGCCCTGAATGCACAATATTTTACTTTAATTAGTCATATAAGGGTTCGACAGCAGGGTGCAGGGTCCCTCTCCCAGGATGTAGCTGGGCTTCAGGGCATCAGGTTGTGACCTTTGCTACTGCCCCCCCCCCCGCTGTCTCTAACGCTACTCACTGAGGTGCAACAAGGTGAGGACGGTGACCAGTCGTGGTCACTGTGGTCCTTACCCCGTGGGATGCGACCCGTCCCCTGGCAGGTGGGACACGTGACACTGTCCCTCCCTGTGAACTCCACATAGGGGAACTGAGACACGTCGCCCTGGGGGTCGGAGGTGAGACCCTCGCGGGCCTCATCCTTCTGCTTCGCCACCTGGCAGAGAGATGCCCCCATTTGAACAGAAGCGAGACGGTGTGTGAGAAGGGCTCCGACCCCACGTCCTGCAGCGGCTCAGCTGTCGAAGACATCAGGACTGAAACACCGGACAGACTCACGTCCTCATTGGCATCTTACACCACCGAACAACACCATGTGCTGCGTTACACTGTCGCGAGCGAGTGCTGCCACGGGGGGTCGAGAGCCCCTTCACACACACACCTCCGCACAATAGACTGTCGCGTGTCTTACCTCCGGGCTCCAGCGCAGACTTCTCACGCAACACTCGGCGACCCTTTGAAGCCAGAAACCCCGCCGCTTCTGATCTGCCTCCGCACCGCGACCCGCTTTTCGCCCCGCCCACCGTGATGTCACACGCAATGCCGCAGCGTAGTCGCAAGCACTGGCGGAGGGTCGTATATTATTATTATTATTATTTGTAGTAGTATTAATAATAATCCGAATTAAAAAAAATTAATTCGCGTGGACGTGACCTCTTCTCGGTTCACAATGTAAACATAGTTGATATTTTACCCGGAGCCACCGGGCAAAACGTGTTTTTTCGAGATTTCAGCTGGGGGCTGAAAAGGCGAGAACCGGCGCTGTGCGCGTGCCCTGCTGACGCAGTGGCTCCTGGGTAGATGATCATTACAAAATAAAATAAAATTCAAATCAAACTAAAAATTAACATGAGTTTCATTATTATTAACTGGGAAAGACGTCCAGAAATAAGCGACATATACGGAGAATCTGTGGGCAGCTGGGAGGCCGCAGTTCTTGTTCTGTCCACACGATGGCGGTGTGGGGCCTGTTGGTCCGGCATTCTGTCGCAGGCGCCTCTGCACATTTTTATGAGTCTCGGCTTCATCTCTGCACTTGGAAACAAGCTAAGAAATGCCGGCCTGTCGCAGACTTTAACACTTTCATATACTTATTACTCAGTAACTACACATCATGAATATATAGTCTGACTTCCAAATGCCAAGATCTGGGAAAAACAAGGACCCTACAATTCGATGCAGACTACATGTTCATATGTTCGTCTTCATAACAAACAAATGTTTCGCCTTTTACATGTTCATATGATACTCAGTCCATGAGACTCGCCAGGCACCTGAGCTGTGGTTAGATGGATCGATAGATCCAGCAGTTCAGGTGGGCTGGATGGCATTAGGAGGAGAACGGTGGTGGGCTGGATGGCGGTAGGAGGGGGTTGGTGGTGGGCTGGATGGTGGTAGGTGGGGGTTGGTTGGGATCAGGAAGTCTGTAGTGCTGAAAAGGTTGCTGTGGGGAGAGGTGTGTTTCAATGGGGGGGAGGTCTGCAGATTTATCTACGCCTCTGCACATCTTCCAGTCATATTGAACTAATATCCCTTCAGTGTGTTTTGCAAACCTTTACGTATAAAAATACATTTTAAGAAAAAAAATAACGTTTTTCCTCTCCCGGTTTCATATTTGATGTTTGCCACTCGCAAAAACTCATTCTTCCAGCTGGGAAAGCAAAACATTTCACTGTGTGTGACCATCTCCTCGGCTCCAGCCCCGCTCCGTTTTGAAAGCACCCCCCCCTTTCCCTTTTCTTCCTCCCTTCTTCCTCAGAGAGTTGCTGCTGTTTGCCGGCGGAGCTGCAGATGCTCCGTGGCGCTTCTTCTCAGGCAGGGGAAGCCCGGAAAAGCCCGGAAAAGCAGCCTCAGGTGTTCGTTTCAGACACGTCTTTCTGAAGCACTGAATCGGGCTCACAGCGCAGCGTTAAATGTTCACGCCGTTCGAATCACCAGCAGACGACACGCTGCGCCAACTGGCTGCCGTCTCTGTCGTGTCATAACTGGATCTCAGCGACGTTTTAACACACCTCGATGCCACCATTTATCCGCAGCCTAATTTATGACATTGCTTTTGCAGTATCTATAGTCCACCGAGTGCAGAAATAAATAGAATCAGAGTTTAAAACCCAGTATGGGGAGCTGTGGGTTTGAATAGGCCTCAGTCACGTTCTGCCCCTGCTTGTGTGGGTTTGTTTGCAGTACCCAGACGCAGCAGCCCTGCATTAGGAGGAGCACTTGTTTGACAAATGAATGAATGAACAAAATGAGTAAAAACCCAACTTTAGTCACTGTTGCTTCTCCTGCAGTGGGCAGCATAGCAGATGACACAGGCATGAAGACAGAGAGATGGCCCCTAACCTAACCCAACCCTTATCCCTAACCCTTAATCCTTAACTGTATCCCTTCTTCCTAACCCCTAACCACAGTACTTTCTTACTTGCAACTGTTCCAACTAATCTGCTCATAAATAGCAGTGATTCCCTCATCCTGCCCTCTGTTCAGATGGCCAATGCAGGGGGGATCCTGTTTTTCTCACAACTCCATGCATGTGCCAGTACTTTCTGAGGCCCATCTAAGATGTCGAGATGCTTTGAGACGTCTGGAGGGCCGACACCATCGGGCTCAGGGGCAGCCAGGCTGAACTCCAGACAGGCACCTCCCCTGTGTAGCATCAGCAGCACCACCGTAAATACCCACTTATTTATCGATATGCTTATTTATCGTCATCCCTGCCACCATCTAGCTCCACCTGTCTGTGTTTCCTCCCCTCTTGCACATCTCCATAAGGCAGAATGGCTAAAAAGCAAACCCTGTAGTCCAGAAACGCAACTCGCTCTCTGACGTTTACAGTGTGACAGTTGTCACTGTAAAGTTTGGACACGTTTGAGCCACACGGCAAGTGTCTGCAATGAATACAGCGATTGAACAAGTGAGTCAGTCTGCAGGTGGCGTCGCTCAGAGGGGCTATATTTACCCACCGTAATGAGCTTAAACAGGGAGGCTTCTCTTGCTGCAAAGTCGCTGCCAGGACAGCAGAGATGAGGCCCAAACTGGACCTAATCGGGCGCATTAGTCAGAAATAGCAACCCAAATGGCTGATGGTCTAAAATAAATCAGCGCAATTAATTAAAATGGACGTAAATGACCAGCGTGAGCAGAACGTACTGGACTGAAGGTGGGAGACCAGCCTCTGTGGGAAGGACTGTGACACTGGATCCTATAAATGATTTTAAACGTTGCTAATTACATCTTGGACGAAAAGCGGTAAATAGATGATGGAAACTCGCACAGAGGAGCCCAACGTGTTAATCCTCTTGATGTTTGCAGGCCGAGATGCTAACCGCCTTCCGTGGCGAAAGGCCGCTCACGAGCGGAGAGGATGCCGTTTTTCGGAGGTCTGTGTCACTCCTGTTTCCGCTCACGAGGAAATTTGAGCAGGTGGGGCGGGTGGGGGGGCTCCGCTCAATGTGACGGGAAAGCGGCGGCTTCCCAGCAGGACGGCGGAGCGGAGCCGCCTGAGCGTCTCAGATAACGCGGCGGGGGAACATCTCACTTCTTCAGGTATTAGCTTTCCGACAGCCACACGCCACCGTGGTGCTGAATTACCCCACTGAGGTTGGGGGGGGGCGAGGTGGTGCATGTTGGGGGGGGGGTGCTAGGCTAAGGAGGCCAGTGCTAGATACAGAAGCAGGAACATCACGGGTGAAAAAGCGCCGCTCCCCCGTCCACCTCGTCATGCAGCTTAAGAGGCCCGAAGCGGCCGTGTCAGCAGTGCTGCCTGGCCATTCTGCCCCGTCCACTTATCTCCAACCAGAGGATCCCGTTTGAAGTCCGATCTCCAAGCTGTCAGCAGCAGACGCCGGAAATTGAAAGCCTCTGTGCCCACTTGACATACGGCGCAAGATAAGACTTGTTCGGTAGAGAATAGCACCCCGCTGAGGGTTCCCTCCCCCAGCCCCCCCACGGAGACCCCTGCCTGGGAACCATGGAAAGTGCTCTTCTTGGACGTCTAGTTACACTTGAAAATACACGTTTGTATTAAAAATACACTGTGTGTCAAGGCAGATAAAGAGAAATATGATTTATATCTCACATTTGGACACAGGAGCAGTGATGAAACCTGGTTCTTCAGGTCCTTTAACACCAGACACCCCCTGCCCAGGTGACTCGGCCACAGCCGAACTGGTAAATATATCACATTCAGAGCTAGCAAGATGTGGACACAGAGGATATAACCTTCTGAGGCGTGAATTACTGCAACGGGAATTAGACACAGCTGTAACAGTTAACATAAGTTTAAAACAAAGCTGTTGTGATCAAAAGGGGAGGCAGGCAGACACGCGCCCATATTTGGATGTTTCCTGTGTGATGTCACTTAAAGGAACAGCAGCAGATGATAAAAGACAATGTCAGTCTTGTCTCTTGAGAGGCTAATATTTGCTCCTGTTGTTGTTCTTCATCCGTCACCTAGACACACATATCTGCTCTTACCGAAATTGAACAAGACCCTCCCCCACACCAGGCAATATTAAGCCAAACATCCACACACCCACCTAAGCCGGCATAGACCAGATTATATTGCATTATTAGTCATTATTATATCATGTCATATACCTGACCTTATATATTTCATTACTTGTAATTTAGTAATATGTAGTTTATTACAATACATTCTGTATTATTATTGCTTTTTATGTTGTCATGTTAATATTGCAGAAGAAACATAATGATTTTTATTTTCACAGTTTTCCAACTTCTGTGAAGGGTTTTTTGTAACATTTACCTTTTATTTGCATTTACTGGTGTGTTTTTTTTTTTTTTTTTTAGAAAAAACACCTATTTTTCAAGCTGCTGTTTTTCCAGATGTTTCGGGAAGCTGGAAGAAACATTAAATGTTTCTGTCCGGTTAGTGTGACGTCCGTCTTGCCGGTGCTGCGTGTTACGCCTGGAGATGCCCGTCAGCCGTGCCGCTGCTGCCGTCGCTGCAGACAAAGTGTAATCTAGTTTTTACCAGGATTACCGCAGTGCGGGCCCTGTGGTCCCCGACACGTGTCGGTTTACAAAATGCACTTCTATGCGTGCGGCTTATTTAGGACAACTCGCTTTCCTCTGGAGTTGATCCAGGACGAGTGGCAGGACGGCCACGCCGACATCTGGCCACCGCAGCTGCATCCCTGGCATGTGGACCCGAATCCCGATTTAACCTCTTATGTGACAGCTGTGGGACGACGATGCGAGTCCTCACCTCATGGGTCCTCTGGGGCTGACAGAAATGTGTGAACAAACACAGACGTGACCCTGCGATGGACTGGTGTCCCATCCTCAGTGTAGTTCCATAGCCCAGTGTCCAGTGATGGCAGGATAGACTGTGGTCCGCAGCGGTTCTGACCAGAACGAAACAGTTAATGATGAGAGACGGATGGATTGGAGACGGATATTAAAGGTTTAAAAGACTGGGGGACAGATGGTCAGACTTTGGGAATTCAGCGGCATGGCAGGTATTTCCCAGCACTGACAGTGTCCAGCAGGGAGTCCAGCAGTGACAGTGTCCAGCAGGGACCCAGTCTAACAGTGACAATGTCCAGCGGGGACCCAGTCCAGCAGGGACAGTGTCCAGCGGGGACCAAGTCCAGCAGGGACAGTGTCACAGAGTCACACAGGCTCAAATGGTGCACCTGACTTTAAAAATATTAACCAGTAAGTGGCATTAAACTTTTAAAAAATGGAAAAAAATATGACGCCACTGATTAAGTCTTTGCTGAATTTAAGCCAGAAACCCACATTAACAAGAAGCTTGATTTCCAAGCAGAAAATGGTACCAGTGAATAAAAATGTGACTGCGGAGATGAATAATAAGCATTATTATGGAGCATGTTGCCCCCATTACTCTCAGTACTTGGGCAGAGAACAGGTTCAGGGGGTAATTCATTGCTGGGGGGGGTTGGGGGGGGTGAGACAGCTGCATGCAAAAAAGACATATGGGGCTTATTTCTCTGAACGTGGCGTTTCATCGGTCCTGCGATATTGCAGTCAAAAGATCAAACAGTATTTTTTGTTCAGTCGCACAGTACAGTGCGATATGTGGACAAGCGCAGCGGCGCAATAACATAAATCAACCATGACAGCTTCTACTTCACTGAAGAACACAATGCACGGTGGGTCCTGCAGGTCCCAAACAGGCCTTCTGCGAATGGGCACACCTGTGCCCTGGTGTCCCAGCGTAATCGATTCCTCTCGAATGCGGCAAACTGGAATTTCGGTAAGTCTTATACGGAAAATGACGACGTCTTCTGGGTTCATCTGAAAAGACAAAATAATTTCCCCAAAGTGTCCCAAACTCTCCAAAAAAGGTTGGCTAAACAGAAGCGACCGGAATGACGATGCGGGAACTGCGTTTGAACCCGGGCCACGTGAGGCAGAGACTGAGAACACCAATGGTGGGCTCAGTGCTGCCCCCTGGTGTCCCACTCGCACTCACACCCATTTCCAATATGTCTCTGACGTGGTTCGGCTTCGCTCAGACGCAGTGCCTATTGTGGGGGGATTCTCGACTCTGATGCCGGCGCCGGTATTAATGCATCACTTGCCATGTTGGGAACTCAGAAACCCAGGCGCTCGAATACCGCGGTACACGTGTACCTGTTTTTGGGGTAAAGTGGTGATGCAGCTTAGCACATGGGGGGAAATGTCATGCGTATAACTGTACACAGATGTCCCCCTCCTTATGAATCTAACGTTTCTGGAAAAGGGCTCATAAGGGGGAACCTTGTAAGTCTGAGCTGTAACATGAGCGTCGCTTTGAGAGAATGGGGCATTATGGGAAGTGAGTGCAATTCGGCAGCATCGCTGGTCGGCCATTTTGGGTGTGTCGGTTGAACGCGTGGGAAAATCCCGCCGGGGTTTGTGTTATTCAGAAGCGCAACGATTCAGCCTCGTGTTTGGTGGCTGAGCAGTGAAAGATACGCAAACACTCGCAAGGAAGAAACCGGAATGTCGCCTGTGCACGCCTGAGTCACGGGGGCTGCTGCAGAGATCATTTACCGTAGTACGACGCTACCGTTAAGTATCGTTCTTGACAGGACTTATAAACACAGCTGAGCATTAGAAAGCGAAGCAGCCCACCTCCCGCCCGGGAAGTCATCCTTGAAGTGACCTCCTCCTGTCGCGAGCAGAGGGCCGCAATCCATTACCAGACCCGCTTTGTCTGGGCCACCGAGGCCGGCAGCTGCTAAACCAGACGGCCGCGTCAGCACTTTTTTCCGCCTGCTGGGATTTTACCTGCCGCTGTGCAGAACAACCACATAATGACTTAGTTGGGATGAATCGAATTACGACGTCTATAAAAACCAAGTGACTTAGCGAACGCTCAGTGTGCAGAATTCTGGGCGACAGACACGTCAGTACGTCAATTCCTCCCCGTAACCGTCTGGTTAAACTCTCCGAACGTGTTTCATCTGTCGTTCAAATATCATTTCTCATTCTTTCTTCTTTAATGCACTTTGGTTTTCATATTGATGCTACTTTGTGGACAGTTGGACTTAATGGATGCTGGACAATATTGGACTCCACTCCTCCAGTGGGTCAGTTCAATCGGGGAGATTCTGTACACTTATTTTATAAAGATCGCAGTGTTTTAAACCTTAAAGCTCACAACCGCGGAAAATGCGTAACTTCCTTCCAACGACCTATCGTTCTAATCCTTTTTCTATTATCCGTGTTTGTTTGATCTTCCACAGTTTTCAAAAACGTCCCACGGAAACCTGCAAAATAACATTGTTATTAACAATAACGTGAGAAGAAGCATCAGATCCTCAGAAAATGAGTGGCTTTGAAACTAAACGTGTAACGGCAAGGGATGTGCGTTCTGGCTCGTGTCACCCAGAGGTGTGAAGCGTGTCACATGAGGGAAAGGCTTTCGGGCGGGTATTTTAAGCTCTGGCTTCCCACTTTCCGCTGAGCATCACCAACTGCAAAGCCATCGTGTCCGATTCAGCTGCCGGTTTGCTTTCGTCTTCACATGGGAACCATCTTGCCTGTGTTGCGTCTCACCGGGGGTGTAGGTGCGTCCGTGACACAGTCCACAATGCAAACCTTCCACCAGGTTGTGGGTTTAAATGTTGCGCAGCACCCGGAACCTTCAGACGGTTATAGAAGTCAAGCTGTTTGTCCGGAAAGTGGCACTGGAGAAGTCATCACCAAAGCTGTTGTTCAAAGTCATCGTGATGTCAAACTGCACTTTCACAGCCTAGCTGTAGTCAAGGAAAATATTCACTCTGCTTTAACCCTCTTTAAGAAATGCAAGTTTTTGGCTCTGCTCACGGAACCCCGAGTGACTGTTTCGAGACCCAAGCTTGAAGTGGCCGGTTCTTCTTGTGTGCGACACTTCCCATAATCCTCCGGTGCTCCTTTCTGCCCCCAGGTTCTCCCAGTAAAACACTGTAACCGAAGTACATGGCATCATTCATAACAGCCCCACAGCTACAGCTCACTACCCAGCTGCACTAAGTCACCCTGCAAGGCGGCTCGCCCTGCTTTTCCTGTTCGTTCCAAATTTGTCCCCTTTATGAGAGAAAAATATATCATGTCACATTTCTAAGAACAAACCTATTTTACGGAATATTTCCTATGTGACACGCGAGCCGAACTGACTGGAACTACGGCCACAGTTGGCACGAACAGAAGCGGCGTTGGTGTTACTGTCGCTGAGCAACTGCAGTATTTGTATTAAGGCAAAAACGAAGAACAAATCATTTCAATTTGTATCCTCCGACGCCCAAAACAAATACGTAAACCTCCAAAGAGGGACTTAAGTCAAACACGCTTGAGCTTTAAAATCTGGGAAAACAGTCTTACGGCTTTCAATTTATTTAATTTACAGCCTGAGGTTTTAATCTTTAAATATTGTCCCGCTCGGACACCATTGTCCCCTGGAAGGAGTTTCCTCCGATGCTGTTTTATGTGTGTTTTTCCTCACTTTCCCCTCTCCTGCACGTCTCACATCATTTGCATATCTAAATTAGATCAGCGTGGCTGGACACGCCCCTCCCCTCGTCGCCCGGTTACCACCTCCAGCGGTGTGGGCTCTGCTCTGGCGGGGGGCGAGGGGTCTCCCCGCTTACTGTAGCTACTGTACGACTGCCTTCAAATCCATTCAAAATATTCATGGAGATTGTTCATGTTAAAACTGTTTTTCAACACATTGCACTTATAAAAAAATAACAAAATCCGGCCTTTACCGATAAAAATAGAAATTCTTGTTTATTTTGTCCTGAGCTCAGCGCCAGACACCTGTGTTTTCGCGCTGTCCAAATTTTCCGGGCTTTTCAGCCATGTTTATTACGCTCAAAAAAACTTGACAAAATGATACTTAAACTCCACCAAATTGGTTCCCTTCACCCCTATTGATGGTATTTATGCTAAATGAGCCGCTTTTTAAACCGTTTTACAGTCCAGACTTGGAGGATGAGAGCCGCTGCGCCGTCTCGGATGTTCCTCTTGGATGTTTTTGGTCCGGTTTGCTGTTCTGCCCCCTGTTGGCCAGGTTCTGCCAGTAAAAACACTGTACCTGAGGTACACGGACATCATTCACAACAGCCTCACGGCTACATCTCACCACCCAGGTGCACTAAGTGACCCCACAAGGCGGCTCGCACTGCCCTCCTGCTGTTCGTTCTGAGACGTGCGCTGGCCGGGTGAGAAAGTTCAAAGTAACGTCACCAGGCTGCGTGACCCTGACGTCACCAACGTATGTTTCCCCGCATGTGTGTGAGCGTCACGTGTAACTTCTTGCTAATTTGAATTGTTTCGTTTTGCATTTTCCAGTCCAGCCCCCCCACCACCTGTCCCTCTCGCCAGTTCAGGTCTTTACTCCAAGTGTTTGCTCCCCCACTGTCACCCCCAGTTCTGGCGAGTTCAGGTCCTCCAGTCTCCCTTTCATACACTGATATATGGCATTACGGATGGCGAGGCGCCGCATGGCAAACCCGACACCGCACCGTGTCTCATGTTTGTCCATCCGCGTGCAGACCAGGCACCGGGAGGAGCGCGAGCGTAATTGCGGATGACACGTGCAATAAAGCTTAACAAAGTGTGAAGGTGAGGTGAGCGCGGCGAGTTTGATTCATCCGCCACGTTCGTCACGATCTCTTCAGGGTGACTCGCGTGAGATTGCCAGATTTTTCCGTCGTGCAACGAAGAAGGAAAAACGGGTATTTATTGGTTATGAGGCGGATTTGAAAAGATTATTCTGCTCCCGTCAGCTAAGGACGCGTGAGGAGCGTCTCGGAGGGTCTGCCGTCACACCTGTTCGTTTGGTCCATTGGTGCGAGTCTAACTCGCGATGATCTGAAACCCTCCAGAGGTGAAGCTGATGCAAAGTCTCTTTTTTTCGGACGAGCCCCGAGGCAAAGCGGAATCGAGTCGGTGCCTCTTTTCCATCTGATCTGTTTACCGTGATTTTTGGAAACGTACGACGAAGTGGGCCATCGACAGCTGTTCCGCTGAAGACGTCTCCGTCTCGCGAAGCGTCTTTGCCGATCGCCGCCCCAGCCCACGTCTTCCTCGGATGAACGCCGTTTCAAACGGTACCGGGCCCCCCAAGCGACTCCCCCGACGAACGTTGTCAGTTCAGGCGTGGGATCCTCTCAGTCAACAGCTCAATAAAGCATCGCCGTTTAAACTCATAGTTTTGGTCTCTCAGCTGCCATTTAAAATGATTTTTATTATTGTTAGCATTGCTGCTACTACAGTGAAAGTCGAGGTGCAGAGATAGCTTTGAGAGACCTTCAGTAATGTCCTGTCACCCAGGTTGCCCTGATGTCATGTCCTCCTAAAGGGACGGTTACTGAAGCGGACAGTTTAATCAGCCTGTGCTCGTCCCCTGTCCACATCGTCGGACCTGCGTCTCCGACAGGGAGGAATGAGGAGATTGTGTCTTTCTTCATTTGTACAATATTGAGTACAGTATTTCAAAAGGGTATCTGGTTACCCGCGTTACGGGAGTTAAAAGCCACTTCACCCCCCCCACCCCCACCCCCCCAAGCCCTGATCCTTGGAAAAGTGGGTTGGTTAAGTACAGTTTACCGTGAGGTTTAACTTAAATGACTTTGGGTGCAACTGCAGTTTTTGGTGGGTTAAATTCCCAACAGCGGCTTTTTCCGGGAAGTGTTTTTTTTATAACTGTGACAAAGATGCTCTGTAGACTCTAGGGACAGTTACTTTTTTTGTCACTGCTGACAGGTGGCATTGAGGAGGTGGCGGGTGGTGCAGGGTTGGCGCTCCAGTGTGGGGTCAGGTCCCTCCTCCTGCTGCTGTACCTGTGACTGAGGTAGTTACCCTGGGTTGCCACGGTAAAAATGACCTTGCTGCAGAAATGGGTCAGAAAGTGCAAGCAGGTAAACAAGTGGCTGTAAACATGTTTTCTGGCTTCTCCCACAGTCCACAGACATGTGTCTCACGCAGACTGATGATGGAAATACCCATTGTGTGTGAAAGCGTGTGTGCAGGTAGTTGGCGATAGACTGGTGTCCCGTCCAGGGTGTGTCCCTCCAAACCTGGTGTCCAGTGATTCCAGGACAGGGTGTGGACCTCCTCCGTGACCAGGACATCCACTCAGAGATGCAGCCGAACCCCAGTTTCCCAGGAGGAGCTCAGCAGCAGCACTCAGCAGACCTGCTACCATCTCAAGGACTTTTTAAGGATTTTACTACAGTGGATGAATTTAATTTCATTTTTTTGCCTCCCAGCTGCATGAGGGCGCAGACACACACACACACACACACACACACACACACACAGCATCCTCCTTCTCCCTGCCTCTCTCTCTCTTTCTGTCTTTATTTCTTTCTCTCTCTCACTTTAAAGTCATTATGCTTTATTGACATGACAAATCTGTACATTTTTTATTGCCAAATCAATTCACCAACAATCCTGAGAACAACAGTGTGGGACAAACAGCAACCAGCCCCACAAAGATGAATAAATAAAGAAAATAATAATTAGACAGATAGATAGATAGATAGATAAGAACAGTCTCTCTCTCTCTCTCTCTCAGCCACCCCGCGTGTCCGGTTTACCGGCCTCGCGGGCACGAAAGGGGCGGGGCCGCACCGAGCGCCACGCGCGCTCCATTGTCTGCGCTCCGACTCCTCGGCAGTCCACGGCGCACGAGGCGGCGGAGAAGGCGCGCGCGAAGCACCGGAGCTTTTCCCGTCCACCCGCGAGCCAGCAGAATCGCACCATCAACCGGGGGGGGAGGGGGGACGCAGGAGGGCAGCTCGCGCTCGCAGTGTGGATTTACTCGCCATGCGCCCCCGCGCCTCGGACGTGGGGGGGTCCTTCGTGGCCCCATGGGGGGTCCTGTGCCTGTGCCGCGCGGCGCTGCTCCTTGGCGGGATCTGGGGCGCCGTGGGACGAGCGGCGGGGAACCCCAAGGTTGTGTACACCTGGAAGACAGGTACGGCTGCGCGTCCCCGCGGACAACACGGGTCCACGTGGACTCGCGTTAAATCCCCGCGGACACCGCTGATCCGGGTGGTCGGTGTGCCGGAAAGTGATATGTGTGTGTGTGTGTGTGTGTGTGTGTGTGTGTGTTCAGTATAAACGAGCCGTGCACGTGAGCTCGCGCCAGCGCCCTTTGGCTTCTGGGAGCCGAACCCCAGGTGTTTCGTGGTACCGTGTCACCCTTTTTCGAATGACACGTTTGTCGCCGAGTAGCTGGTGCGCCGCTGAGCCGTGGTGAAGCCACCGTTCCACGTCACAACCATCCCGCACGTTCGCGTGTTCGTCCACTGGCGCGTCGGAAGTGGACACAGGAAAAGCGGGAAAAAAAGTTGTTCGGTGACGTGTGACGGCGCGAGACGCAGCGCTGCGGCCCAAACGTGACGCTGCTTATAAGCGGGTTTGGAAGTAGTTGGAGGTGGTCTGCTGAGGGAGAAGGAGCGGCGTGGAAAGGGGATGTTAAGAGAACTGTGAACAGGTTCTGGGAGGTTGGGAGGTCGATGTTCTTTCAATATCGCCTCACACTGAATCCGCCCGATCGATGCCTAATAAATTGCTAGAGCGCGGCGGGGGGCCACTGAGTCGATATGTGGGATCGCTGATGTTTCTAGAAGGCTACACTCCCGGATCGATATATTGCTTTCCGATCATTCGAACGGAATAGTTCTGTGTTGCTGCTGATAGTTTTTTCTTACACTGATTTTTACATTTTTTTTTACAGACGTACATTTTGAGTGTAAGACGCGTTTCTCGTCCCGCAAATACAGTGTGTGTCACATTTTGCGGGTATACTGGGGGGGGGGGAAATGTTGTTACCAAAAAGCAGTTAAAATAAATTCTGCGTTTCTGAGTTTGTTGTGTCTGCGCCGTTGAGTCCCGGTCTCTTTGCGGGGGGGGGGGGGTCGTCCCGGTCATCCCGGTGGGGGGGTCGTCCCAAATCGACAAACCGTTTCTCCGAGCTGCTGGATGAGCTTAAAGACCCAGAGATGTGGGATTTCGAGGGGAAAGGAACAGTGGGTGAGAAGTTTAACCTTCATACCATCTGCCTGCAGCCCAAAATAATGGGAATCTGTCATTTCCTGAGAAACTATTAGACCCCCGATGAAAAATTGCATTTTATTGAACTCATTAAAAAATCCTTTTCTGTGTTTTCTGTGAACTGGATTTTCTCGGAACAGTTTAAATGTAGAGCAACTTTAAAGCTGTGATTTACAGCGAGACTCGGACCTGGGATTCAGTCCACATTCTGACCAGGAGAATTTTTTTAAAGCTCTCAGCTCTGTGTGTAAAATGGAGTAACGCTGGACCACTCAGGGTTTTTGAGGATTGTCAGAGGGGCAAATTTTTTTTTTTTTGATGGCAACATAATGTATCTCGTGGACAAACATCTGGCTCCGTGCAGAAGGGAAAGTTCTGGAAAAATGCATCAGTATGTCCTACGGGAGGAGGTTGTTCAGCCTTTATGCTACTGAGCAGTTAGTCGGTTATTACTTCTTCTACTACTTCTTACATAACCAAATGGTATTTTTCACAAATTTTGCCGCACGTTTTGACTTTAATGTCAGTTACTATTCAAACCTCCGTCCAATCTGCACATCTCCTGTTCCGTTTGTCACGTGTCAAATGCGTTTGTGACGTCAGATTTATGCACGATCAACAGGTCGTCCCTTTCCAAACCGACCCGTTTGCCGCGACTTCCCTCTTGGTGACCCGTGAAGTGGAATCGCTCACGTTGTGAAGAAACACAGAAGGAACGATCGGTTGAGGAGGAATGTTGTGGTCCTGTGGAGTGATGATGGGTTGAAATATTCCACTGCCATGCAGACACGGGAAGTACAGAATCTCAGTGGGGAGAAAAGCTTCAGCTTTGACGTTCTCAGGGGGACCTGCTGCGTCTTTTAAAACATCAATCGGGCACCAGAACTGTGTTTATTTACCAGGTCTTCACATACGTACTTGTTGGGTTTTTGCTGGATATGCAGGTTGTGTGGAAATATGAAAACTGCTTTTATGTAACCCTGTCCTGAAACCGTGACCCAAGCAATGTTTGGCTGAAATTATTTGCTATTTGATAAGGCAGTCTTTTCGTGGACATTTGTGTTTGTTTTTTATTTACGACTAACTGCACGGTGGTCTGTGGTCTTCGTCAGTTTTGGCGCTGCCCTTCGGGCTGGAAGATTCCCCTGTTTGCTCGCGTCGTCCAAACGTGTTTTTCCTACCATCGCGCAGCAGAGATGGATCACAAGTGACGGGACAGTTCTCTCTGCTCCTGGATGAGGGCCCTCCCGCCTACATTCAGATGACCTTTGACCCCTGTCAGAGGGACTCCGCTATGAGGGTTTTGTCTTGGGAAACCAGCAGACTTCTGAGCACTAAACACTTTCCATCCTGGTTGAAAGTGGAATATTTGAATGTTCAATTTGGACGTCACAAAACTGGCCACTCGGCAGACGGAAGATCTTACATACTGCTAGCAAAGTAAAGTTTAGGAAAATTTTTCCAGTTGTACCTCTTCTGCTGTTTAGTGTGATCATGAATGAGGGTTTCTGTAGAAAATAAATCAAGACGTAAGACATTTGGATCGATATGGAAGCACAACAGCTTTGGAGGGGTTTAGAAAAGCAAAATCCAGCTTTTCAGTTGTACATGATCACTTCCTATAGACACTTCAGTGGCAACCAGATGCTGGTGTGATGCAGGTTACTTCTTCACAGGGATGTGAGGAGGAAAGTTAAGAAGCCAAGCGGCAGCGTTCTCCTTGGGGACGCCTAAAGAGTGCAAAACCTTTTGCACGTTGAGGGTAGGCGTCTGTTTCCATCACCTATCAGGATGTGAAGCAGTGGCTCATGAATGTCTGAGATGTTGAAAATAGACGCAGATCATTACTTTGTCGCGTCCACAGGTGCCCGTCGTTGTCCAGTTCTGTCCAGTACACACAACCAGGCGCCACACACCCCATTACTCTTCATCTTGATTATGGTGCCGACACTGAACGCGGCGAAAAGATGGGTGTTCCACCCGTGAACATTAGTCTGAGAAGGTTGAGTAGTTACCACAGCCCATTGGCGACACCCCACAAGGTCTCACTAAGAGCTCCTGGAGATGTGATTGATTTTCTTTCTGTCATATAAATGAACAATGTATGTCTGGTCAGGAGACTTCAGAACTTGTTTTTTTGGAATTTATACAGGGCTGAGATGTTTAAATAGTCCACAATGCAGTTGAAAGTATTTGGTGATACAATACATCCGCGGAGATGGAGTTACAGCGGGGATCAGGAAGTGTTGTTTCCCATGTTCGGCGTACAGCAGAAGTCTGGGGACCTTAGTTATGGCTTATCTGTCATCACTATCCTTCTTACAGAGATTACAGGAGAGTCATTTCTCACGGCTGATCTTCTTAATCCCCGCTGACGAGAGCTCCCATTTAGACCTGCTCACGTTTCACCGCACGCTTCCATTGCTCTTGTTAGCTGAACGAGAACGTGCCGGGGGGGGGTGTCGGCCTAATCGCGCTAAATGGCTTTCGGTGGACACCTGCTTAACCACAGGCTGGTGCCCCTGCCCCCCCAGGGCTCGACTTGCCTTTCGGCTTCAGGTTCAGCAAACTCCCAGATTTACTGAGCAACAAGCTGCGGGCATGATTAAGATTTGTGAAGAAGAGCTCCGACGCCATTGAAGGGTGGCTTCTTTTTGGGGGACATGAGGCAGCAGCTTCAGCGTTTCATTACTCCCGTCGCGCCCAAGATGATGTTCTTCTCGTGCCGATTCCGCAAACCTCCGTCCTGCAATAACCACGTAGCCGTGCAGCCGAGAGAACAGCCGCTGTTTCCCCAGGTTGTCCTTTGCGCAGCAATAAAATCACGGCTCAGACAACTCAGCTTCGTCCACGTGGTTCGCAGGAGTGAAGATCTCGATCACACGTAGAACAGCAAAAATTAATTGTTTGATCTCAGTTTTGTGCCGAAACATCTCGTTCGTGAGATAAAAATAGAGCAATAAGTGGTTGATGCAAAAGGGAGGGAAGAGTTGACACTGAGCCGTTTGCCCCCTCATGTGCTTGTAACCCCTCTTTTGGAGTTTCGCCCGTGTTTCCCACTGATGTGAAGAAGAAATGAACAAAAATACCACAGGCAGAAGGAGCTCAGTTGAAGCAGAGTCTTCTCAGTGCACATATTTCTTTCTGCCCTGGGTTATTACAGCAGAATGTTGGCTCAGATGAGAAGGATAATTCTCCTCACCCCCTGCCGTCATCACCCGGGCGCTCGTGCCGCTGCTTGTGTTTCTCACGCAGAAAACTTGACAAGGAAACAGTTTTCTTCCAGAAGCAGCAAGGAGCTCGAGCGCCTTCCGTCTTGTTTTCCGCGCTCCCGGCCGATTTGGTGGCGGACCGGCGAGGGACGTGACCCGCAGTGTCTGTTCCAGGCAGCCAGTGGGAAGTGTTGCACACGGTTGCGTCTGACACTGATCTCCAAGTGACTCAAACTGGAGAATTTGAGCAATGAAGCTGATTCACCCATCAAAGAAAAGCCAGAATTAGCTCCGGGTGAACAGGGCTGCCGAAGGACGACGCCTGGTGGCCGAGATCCCCAGCGCTGCTCTCAAAGGGACCCTAAATGGCCCGCAAAATCATTACCAGAAAGCAACAGGCTTCAGACCACAGGAGGGTGAACCGTATGAAATTGTATTTTGAAAAACAGCACCAGGCTACCCGCTCGTCGTAGTAAATCCTCGGTTCGTGCTGAAATGGGTACGTTACTTTGTGGCCCCTTAGAATAAAATTGCATGGATAATATTCTAGGACCTCTGGCGACCAGCAACTATTAGGCGCACCATATAAATAAAAACCTTTGGGTTTTTCCGTCCTTAAATCGTCCTTTTCTTTTTCATTTGCCCTGCATTTATTAAGAGGTGTTTTTTGGATGGACTCTAGTCGGGGACGACTGCAGGCACGTAATTTCCACCCGTCACCGTACAGTTTTAATAACCATTTACTGCAGATTAAACGCTCTGTCGGGAGGCATTCTGTCAGCCGATGGCGGCTACAAACAAACTGCTTTTGCACCGTCTGCTCCAGGGTTCGACGGCAGGCGCGAGCAGAACCGACAGAACAGTTCAGGAAATTACGATCCGGTTGGGTTGGACTGTAAGGGAACGTGAGGAGATGAGCTGCCCTGGATGGAGGTGAAGGGAAAGGGACGAGGAAACAGGCCGGGGTCCCGTGTTGGTCTTCTGCAGGGTCTAGGGGGTGGAATTAGGTTTCCTTAGTGAGGGCAGGTGCTGGAGGGGGGGTCCCCAGTCGGGGGGGTGATGTGAACCTGCGTTATTACTGAACCGGGGTGCACAGGCCCTCCACAGCCGACCCCCGAGCGCAGCCACTGTGCACGTGTCCTGCTGTTTGGTTGTTTGTAGAGAGTCGTTTGAAGATCCTCCTTTCAAAACGCACGTTGTCGACAGGTAAACTGATCATCTTTGGCTAATTTTTTGCATAATTTACAGTAAAACTTGTCATCCAGTATTTTACACCCTGACATCTCAGTGTTTCTGATTCCTGGAAATGGCTGAAATTTGGCAAACTTGGATGTCAGGAAGATATTTCCATTGTTTCTAAGGAGGAAAATTGCGATTCGTTGCAGGTTCCAATTAATTTCCCCAAGATACCCTTTACACTTTAAAATACCAATTTCACCGCGGTAAAGAAGACTGTAAACACCAGTTACCTCATTACCTCATTAATGAGCTCATTAATATGCGTCGGTGTGATTGTACGCGGTTCCTTTTTTGTTTAGCATCATAAAGTACATTCATTCCTTATTGTAAGTAGTAATAGCAACAAACATTTAGTAGTCAAATACGTGTAAAAATGAAGACAGTACAAAACAGAAAAACAGTAAAATGTGGCGACTGCGATGGCTCTTACTGAACAGAAGTGACCGGGAACTCCGTTTGAACCCGGACCGCAGGAGGCAGGGACTGAGAACACGGATGCTGCCCCCTGGTGTCTCGCTCGCACTCGCACCCTTTTCCGGTATCTCTCTCTCGCGCTTCAGCTTCAGCGAGTTGTGCCGAGACGGGAATGAACAATCCGCCGGTCGCTGTATCGGGAACTTGGACACCGGGAGCTGGAATACCGGGGTAAAGCCGAGCACAGGGACAGGCTGGGATCTCCCGGCCCAGGTGAAGATGAAAGGCTGCTCCCGTCTGCAAAGGCCGAATGGGGGAAAGCGACGCGAGCGGTGAATGACAGACGTGGTCACGGCACGTTAATGCGACGCACCGGGGCGTGTAAGACGCGTTCTTTTATGCCCGGTTGCGACGTGACGCCTTTCAGTCCCCGAAATCGACAGCCTCCGGTTGCTTCTCCTTTCGGCTCGGCGCTCCTATGAAAGGCGTGTTTGTTTTAATCCAAACGGCAGGGCTTGCATTAAGACCTAGTCATTACCGATATAGGGACGCGGGGCGGATTATAGATTAGACCTTGTCCAAAAAAGCGTTATTTAGATTGACGTAAGAGGATTTCAAGGTTTCACCATATTTAAAAAAATACATTATTAGGGAATGTGATATTCACGTGTTTCCGGTGTCGAAAGGCGGGGCGAGGTTGTTCAGCGCTGATTTTGACTGATAAGCACCTTGTTGATATTTTTGGAAAACGCGTTTGGACTGTGGCGATGGAACTGCGGCCACGGCGGATGACGACGGAACACGCTGGTGGAAAACCAATTGGTTCCAGCGACGTTTTTGAGCGGCAGCACCGGTGGGAGGAAAACAGAGTCGACACTGAGACGGCTAATAAACTGGAGACACGCTATTATGAAGCGCACACTTGACATTTAAAGCGGTACTTCACTGCGCCGCCACAACCAGCGCGTGAGAGAAATGGATTTTGCCGGCAGAGGCAGTGACATTTAAGGGCGGCTCTGGGTGCTGACAGGCTGCTCTTTGAGAAGAACCGCAAACTTTGGCGCAGAAACTGCAAATCAAATTTGAACGGAATTCAAATTATGGTTTAGGGAGATATTTGTCCCCTTAGAGGAAGGTTTTGTCCACGCATGGCTGTGCTCATCTGTCGGGGATCTCAGCGGCAGGACTAAGCGGAAACTGACGCTGTTTCTGGGCTGAAGTTCAGTCTGAAGACGTCGTTCCAGTTCTGCTTTGTCTTCTGGAAATGAGGGCGGGTGGAGGGTGGTTGTGGGTTCGAACTGACAAGCTAGACTGCTGAGAGGTGGTCCCGCCGTGAGGGTCGCAGGTTTCCAACGGTGGCTTCTCACACGGCCCGATGACCCGGTCCCTCGCCTCCTCTTCCCCATTCCACCCCACCCCCCTCGCCGCACACTTTTGTCGCACTCCGTCCGCTCACTCCTGGGAGAACCTCTTTGCGCAGAGTCTCCACCTCATCCTCACCGCGTCTCCTTCTCCCTCGGTGGCTTTCCCGCCTCCAGCTGCCATCTGCGTGCGTGTCCAGCCTGCATCCCTCTACCGCTGAATTTCTGCCCTTAAGATACTCTTATTCCCTGCAAATATAAATACCTACCAGATGGAGGTAGGCAGGCAGAGTTCATTCTACTTTCTCCTTTTAAGGTTCTATTTCTAGTGGTGCTGGGAGTGTTTTATCAGGCTGACTCTGCTGCACAGTCCAAACACTGATGACCAGTCAGTTCAAAGATCTTCTTACTCAGTTATCTAGCATCAAGATAATAAACATTTTAATACTTGAATAGTAAGTGGCATCATTTTTGTGGTAGCTGTATCCATCCATCCATTCAACCTATCCATCTGCTCATCCATCCATCCATCCATCCATTTATTTGTCTACTCGACCCATCCATCCATTCATCCCTCCATCCACCCAACCCATCTGTCCATCTCTCTAACCCATCAGTCCATCTGTCTTTCCGTCCATCCTTCCATCCCTCAATCCGTCCATCCATCCATCCATTCAACCCATCCATCCGCCCATCTGTCCATCCATCCACCCAACTGATCCGTCCATCTGTCCAACCCATCAGTCCGTCCATCCTTCCATCCACCCAACCCATCCGTCCATCTGTCCAACCCATCAGTCCATCTGTCTTTCCGTCCATCCTTCCATCCATTCAACCCATCCATCCATCCATTCGTCCATCTGTCCATCTGTCCAACCCACGAGTCCATCCGTCCATCTGTCCATCCACCCAACCCATCCGTCCATCTGTCCAACTCATCAGTCCATCTGTCCATCCTTCCATCCCTCCATCTGCCCGTCCATCCATCCATTCAACCGATCCATTCATCCATCCACTCATCTGTCCCATTGTCCATCCACCTGTCTCAGACCCACTGGGCACCAGGCTATGAACTGTCACCCTGGATGGGACACCAGTCTCTTGCGGGGGTCTTAAAATGAGGTTGAAAATAAATAAAACAGCGTTGGGTTCCATGCTGGTGATCGGAGGTCAGCGTTTAATCCTTTTGTGCGTAAGTCTGGGCAGTGACTTCATCTGTAAGCGTGTGGATTGCTCCTCTCGCAGCCCCAGGGAGATTCTCATCCAGCGTGGCACCGTTTCCTCCATGATGCTAATCATTACGGGCTCGACCTCCCCTGCTAGGTCATGAGGCCAGCGCTGCATTGACTCGATTCCCATAATCCCCTTCTTCGACCTCCAGGGACAGTTTATGTTTCTGCTCCTACGTGCTCTACTGTTGGATCCCTTCAGAAAATAACTGTGTCGGTCCCGTTCTGTTAGGCAGGCGGCCAGCGGATGATGTGTCAGATGCTCCTGGGGCGCCTCCGCAGAGACCTCGCCATTAGTTGCTCTTCCTCCGCCTCTCCGTAGCTCATGGTGTCGATAAAGCCGAGAGAACGAGATTATAAACGCTGTGCGAAGTGGGCCAAGCGCAGGGCTTCGGTGCACCGAGTGAAACCAGAGCTGCAATCTCGGTTTTTCGCTTTTGTCGAATCGTTTATGGATGCAAGATGTTCCTCGAGCAACTTGTTAACTGGTGCTGTGGAGAGTGGAGCGAAGACCGTTGGAGACGACTAAACTGGGACAAGGAACATCACCTTTATTATTTATGTTTGATAAATACCTTCGTACCCGGGGGGGGGGGGGGGGTTGGATCCACGTCAGGGAAGCTATTATTGTGTCATTTTTGCTGTCAGAGCCGTAAGTGGAAACAAACAAATTATTATTATGGCGTACAAATTAAATTAAAAATCTGTGGAGCCGGGAGCTTGTATGATGAGATGCTGTATCATCCACAGCGACACAAATGATCAGCGTTCTTCAATTTGTTAGTGTATATAGTGCTATTTGAGGATTAAGTGAGGCACAGAGGGTGAAATGTTTCACGTGCAAAATAAGGGTTGTGATTTATGACTGAATGTTCTTGGGTTTGGCTGTGATTTTTGCGGGGGTTCAGCAGCAAAAGCGCAGAGGCGGTTTGTGCTGGTTTTCAGACAGCCGCTTTACCACAGTACTGTGCTCAACCTGAACTTATAAGTAATAAAAATGGCCATTTCTGGATGTCCTGACACTTAAAAAAAAAAAGCGAGTGAGCATCTTTGAAGATAAATAAAAAAATGTGACTACACCCCACTGTACTGTGTGTGGCGATCTCAGTTCAGCAGTAGTAGACCGGAGGTGGGGGGGGGGGGGGGGCTAC